>JAOTOM010004090.1:0-221368 GCA_034440615.1 Ashinkailepas kermadecensis | reverse complement strand
GGAGTTCCTATAGCCTGCAGCTCACGTTGCATATTTGATATTCCGAGCATTCATAGTTTCTCTTACATGTCACAGATTCCTCGTGATTACGGGGGATTACATCCCTCCTTATGTTCTAGGGCGAGTAATTTTCCGAGGCCTTCCAGCACATATGTCAACCACCCGCAGTACGAGATGAGGTGAATTTGACTACCACGAAGCTTTCTTATAAGCTAGATAGGAGATATATGGTAAATTACATGGTGTAGCCCCATCCGTGAGCTTACAGAGTTATATGAGCATTTTTGTCTAACTTTGGTGACGGACTTTTCAAGTCATCTCGAATAAGTCAATATCCGGGTGCAGCCAATCACCAGGTCGTCGCCGTAGTCTAGTCGTGGAACCAACGCGATCTCTTGCTTTAATGCACAAACTTCACACACTCAATTTATTGCTTCAATGCACAAGCTTCAGTACACAAATCTCTTCGGTTACAATCTCAGGAGAACTTCACGTAACTGATGCCGGTATGAAATACGCAAGGATGAGGATCAAAGTCGTAACCGGAGTGAAGCTTTTCATCGGAGAGATGAAGAGCGAAATTTGGTAGCACACCTACTGTTTTCAGAATTGTTTTCATTTTCAGACCAAAAATTAGTTACAGTTGACCTTGTCAAAACAACAATCATGATTACATAATAAACCATATGTTTTAGCAAAAGCGACAATAGTATTCCCCGTAACTAAGTTATCTGCCTCTTGCAGGCGCTGCCCATGCGCTGCGCCCAAGTGACAGTCCTATTGCTTCAGCCGTGTCCCTTGCAAGAGGTTCGTGATACAGGCTGGCAGCGATGTACGTTGTCAAGTTCAGCAGCAGAGACATGGAAATCAGTGACAAAGAGAGGGTTGGTCGTCTTGTTGATGCCTCGGACGACGAACATGTGGAAAACATTCGTCAATTACTCGTAAATGGCCGTCGAACCACCACCAGACACGTATCAGCTGAGTCTGGACTATGTGAATGCATGATACGCCACATCGTGACGGGGAGGTTGATTATGCGAAAGATCACTGCCAAATTTGTGCCAAGACTTCTCACTAATGATCAGAAAAAGGTCAGGATCAGATGCTGTCAGAACATGTTAAGCAAGTTGGGGGTGGACCAAAGCTTCCTTGCTAAATGACCTACCCTGGTCGATGCACCCCCTCCCCCCCCACAAAAAAAGAAGAAGAGAGAATAAAAGCAATCATCATCATCAACCAAAGCTTCCTTGAGAAAGTGATCACATCAGATGAAAGTTGGGTCTACTGTTATGATCCTGAGAGTAAAAGAATACATATGCAGTGGGTCCCTTCAGAATCAACGCGACCCAATAACGCCAGGAAGGCAAGGGACAAGAAGAAACTGATTTTCATGATCTTCTTCGACTGCAAAGGCATTGCGCACTTGAAGTGGGTCCCCACCCAGCAGACCGTCAATAAAAGTGTCTATCTAATAGTTTTCTGGTGACTTCGAGAGGACGTCGGAAGGAAGAGACTTGGGCTGGGGCCATCTGGCGACTGGTTTTTCCACAATGACAACGCGTCGGCGCACATAAGTATGCTGGTGACCGGCTAGATGACATGTGGGGATGAAGACGGTTCCCTACCCTCCTTACTCGCCAGATCTGGCTCCCTGCGATATCTGGCTGTTCTTGAAGCTGACGTCTGTGTTGAAGGGGAAGAAATTCAGCAGCGTGGAGCCTATGAAGGATGCATCGCAGGACGTTTTCAAACTCCTGTCGAAGAACAACTTCCACAGGTGCTTCCAGCGGTGGAAGAGTCGCCTGGGCCGGTGTGTGGATGCGGGAGGAGAGTATTTGAGTGCTGTTGAGGGTGTTTTTCTTTGTGGCCTGAATAAAGTATTCTGTCTGCATTTTCTCATCACTTTTTATCACACCACGTTAGCTGAAAAAGAGTCCGATAAAACATTTCGCCCTGCCGTTTTGAGTGTCGCTCATACTAACATGATTCGTTAACTACGTGCTTTGAAATCGGAATAACGCATCCTAAGTGTGCGAGCATGCATCGCACACATTTAAGCGATAGTTGTTCATTTTCCATGAAATTGAGACAGACATATGCGAAGAAAAACTAAGTACGGCAGTCAAGACAATTTCAAAGCGTGTAGGTGATGACAATGTGTGCACCCCTATCTTAAATATCAATAAATAAATATTTTGTCTTATGCCATGATGCGTACCAAGGTCAACGTCAAATATAAAGCGAAGGTTGAGTACCACGAAACATGTGAACTGCTGGATCTGACTATTTTTCAAACAGATAGTGCTTAGAAAAAACCGTTAGTGAAACCAACACAAAGGCAAATGTTATCCCGTTGTGTTAAGACATACGAAAGGAAAAAAGCAAAATGTTTGAAAAGTCTTGCAGCTGTTTGCAAATAAGTCAGTAATGTGAGTTTATCGAATCATGTGTACTAACTCTTCCATCAGAAACGAAATCGGCTTGGAAAATTACCCTACTTTGACCATTTTTACCTCACAATATTCCGTATCTTAGCTCCCAGTACACCTGCACGTACTCTCGACTAGAGTTGCCACTTTCTGGCGCAGTGGCACGGCATGGCAACCCGTAAAATGGCACTTGTGCCTCTTTCTGTGCAATGTCAGAATTGCCCGTGCCACTGCCGGGCCAGTGCCGGCTTATCCCTAGCAATAACATTAAAGCATAGATCCCAAATTGGAATAATACTGAACCCAAGTGCCCAAGATTACCAGGCAAAAGGGCTTAAGAAAAGATGTGTGGAATAACTTTGAAATGTAGAGAGACAGTGCTGATTTAATCAGTGTGTGGAATGCTTTGCAGATCTGGTATTCTTTGCTTTCGTCATGAATCGTGATTTCCCTCGTTCTTGAGATGGCCCCTTTTCTTTCCCCGTGCCTTTTGGTGTGCCATCATCCAGCTTGCTGTGCCATGTGTCGTGCCGTGCCAGAATCTGCTGTGCCCGTGCCGCGTCTCATGCCAGTTTAAAAAAAGAAAAAGTGGGCTACTCTATCTCGACACGTATCGGGTCATCCATCAGTGGCCTGATCCAGATAATGACTTGCAACCTAGAACACTATTGAGGGATATAATCTGTCCGTACGTAGCTTCAGGTTTTCCCCCAAAAATAAATAATTAGCAACAACATTACGTGAAAAGATGTCTTGGTCTAAGTTTCCTTTTTACTCGATGACCTCACCTGGGGTTACTTTTTTTGTTTCTTAGCTTTACCCTAATCATTTCGCTCTTAACTTCAATTTAACTTTTGGCTGTATCTTATACAGTTTGTGAGATATAATCCATTCACATCTCAGAACTGCACTGATAAGAGATCGTCACCTGATTTTGACCGATCCTAACTTCGTTAAGCTAATAGACTGCACCTTAATCTTTGACATGAACGTTCATCAATTGTCGGATAATATGAGAAATTACCAAAGTGCTGCTTTGGACGGGTTATCAGTTATTTCAGAAAACCTTAGAGGGGTCTAATTAATCCCTCCGCTGTAAGAATCAAGATAATATAAGATAGTAGTAGTAGCACTAGTAACCCGAAGTATGCAAATGGGGTATCAATCACGGCAGCTGATCACATGCAGCGCGCTGGCTTTTGCTTTTGCTTCGCTGGGTTATCAGTTATTTCAGAAAACCTTAGAGGGGTCTAATTAATCCCTCCGCTGTAAGAATCAAGATCATATAAGATAGTAGTAGTAGCACTAGTAACCCGAAGTATGCAAATGGGGTATCAATCACGGCAGCTGATCACATGCAGCGCGCTGGCTCTTTCTTTTGCTTCGCTAGCACTCCCAGTTTGGAAATACTTGGAGAGGTAACAATCATCTGTCCGATTGCTGGCTGAGGTGGCAAAATGTAATGCAATGTAATGTAAATAAATGTAAAATGTAATGTAAAATGTAATGTAAATGTAGCGTAAGCTCGATCAGTAACTTTCTGTCTCCTTCCATGTCAGGCCAGTGACCTGAAACCTGACCCTTCACTTTATTCGGGGACTACTCTGATGTGCCATAGCAATGGATGGTCCGGACGCCCCTCCCCAAATAACTCAAAATCCCCCGTGCCATTGCGCGCCGGCGACGGACACTGGAGGCGGGTAGCGACGAACACAGCATTCGGCGGTGGTCTATGCCGTGTTGTGTTCAGCTCTATTTACAAAGCACTGAATTAACCGAATCGGCCGTCGAATTGGCCGCTGAATGTCACGTTGCATTCAGCAGGCGAATCAGCACCTTGAGGCTGGTTTGCTGAAAAAGATGAGGAGCAGTGTGTTCAGCCATTCTTCCCAGCCATGACCGTTCTGCATGAAATTTGTGTACAACATTTTGACAGTGTCAGAGGTACTCCCGCTGTGTCCCCCTTCCTCCGGTTCCTGCATCCCTGACGACAGTGCTGACATGCACTGGCCTGGCAAGGAGCATTATGAGGTGCGTGACTCCAGCAGCTGACCAGGAATCCTGATGTATACATTTGAACGTGCCAGACGTATGTTGGCCCAAGGAATGCTAGGGAAATCGTCATCATTGCGTTACGTTTCAGAAGTTTGTTCGTTAGTTTTTCGCGTAATTTCGCCTTCGCTAGCAAAAGCCGTGATATGCTCAGTAGTGATCACGCTGCAAGAAATAAAAGGCTCCTTGTCAGCTACTGCAGTCCCACACCTCATGGTGCTCCCTGCCACATCAGTCAATATCAATTATGTGGTTAAAGCTGATAGAACTGGAAGAACAGATGTGGCTGCACCTCTCACTTCATGAAAATTAAAGACAGATAATGTGGTGAAAGATAAAAATGACCCTGACACTTAATATATCCTCTCAGATTTTGGAAATTCGCACTAATTCCCATGAAAACTGTGTTGTCGGTGAGGGACACAGGAGACTTCCTGACCGACACAGAACGACCCTCTGCGACACAGGAGGACCCGCAACTGGCGCAGAATGCTCCTCACAGACACGAGGACCATGACCAATACAGAATACCTCTGATGGACACAGGAGGCCTCCCGATCGGCATAAGAAGCCCTCTGACTGGCAGAAAAAGCCCTCGCTATGACAGCCTGACTAACACTGGAACGCCCCTCACTGATACAGGAGATACCTGGTGATTTAAGGATTGCATCAACTCTTCTAGATAAAACGTTATCAATAAAGAACAGTTAACTTAAGATATTCTCTAATACAGGGTGCCTCTTGTGAAATTATGTTGTGAGCCTATGCGAAAACCTGGTATTCGAGCCGTTTCAGCCAAGGCAGTAGAGGAAGCCGCCAGCCAATAACAGAGCCTCGATTTTGTCTAAGACACGATCCTGGACCTTTTTGGTCAACCTAATTACTTGGCTCTGAGCATTTGGGAACAGAGAACCAATCGTGTCGTACTCATGGGATGTACAGACCTAAATTGAAATATTATAAGTGTTGCCGTAGGCTTATGATGGAGTTCAGTACTGAACTCATGCAGTACGAAACTCCCCAAGTTCGAAAGCCCAGAAGCTCTCAGTCTATCTATCTCGGCCTAAAACCCGAATAACTTAGGAGCGGAACAAGACCATCCGAGGTCCAGCTAGGCCATCAACATTTAATTACTTTGGAAAGCAAGCCTATGTATGCACATTAGCTTAGTTGTCGATCATCCTACTGCATCCAACATTTGTCATTTGTGGGCAACAAATGACGTTGCCCACAAATGATTAATTGTCGATAATTCACACTTGTGTGAACAACGACAAACATATTTTCGCTTATCGCGTCATAGCGTAAAGATCAGGTATTTTCATTTTTCATCTGATGAAGCAAGCAATAGATGGTCCCATCAGCTATACCAGGCAGTGGCGCCCCAACCCACGTCGTTCCTCCGTAGTCGCGAACAAAGTAATCGGGATGCATTGATACCCGCCTCTCCCCTCCCAGACCCCACACGGGCGGGGGCCAAAGCGCATGAAGCCAAATTGCGCTAAGTCCGGAACGGTTTTGTGTGATGCTTTCCCTCCCAAAAAAGAAACGAGGGCATGCAACCGTCGCCTCTGCTGTATCCTGGCCAGAGCAGACGAAGTGGACCACATCAATGCGCTATTGTACAGCTTGAGCACAAATTTATTTACAAATGTTAACATATTGGGAACTTACCTCTGTGCTGGCTATACCTGGCCTAGGCTCAGGCATCGATTACACGATAGAAAATGTTAGCTTAAGCACATCAGCCTAAATAGCGCGTCGTGGGATAATGCCAGCCTTCACAGGAAGAAGATTTTGCATGTGATTTAATTCATCTGCAAGCAATCCATTCAGCCAATGTCGGAGAGATCTAAAAAAAGAAGACTGGATCCAATTCGTAAAGTTCAGTTGGTGCGCACAGCTTCAATAGTTTACGGATAGGACATTCAAACGTCAATTTAGCGACTAATGATCTTCCTTTGTCATCCACAAAACTTTTTCCATCTTACAAACCAGTTTCAGCAAGCGAGGAAGTAAAGTCAATACACCAGCATTGGGTTTGCTTCCACCACTAATGAAGGGTGTCTCATCCCTATTCATTTTCGAAACTTTATCGTCTTCAATATTGGAGTGGGCTTCCTGCAACAACCTAGTTTAAACGACAAAACATTTAACTTAAAAGCTATACATTAACCCGCCTCCGGTCTCACCGGTCAGATCCTCACACCCCGTCTCGGGGGAAGGGGGGGGGGTGATGAAGACCCCCCTCTATCTTCCAAACTATGGGCCGCACGAAAATGAATCGGGTGTCACCGGAAAGCTCTCGAAGAGTAGGGGCAGAAAATGTCCTCCATTTTTAGTTTTTGTTTTTTTTATATTGAAACTAAAAATTCCGGTTCTTAAATATTTTTTCAGTTTGTTTTCTTCAAAAACATGTCATATCCCCAGTTCTGATATAGATACGGAGTTAAAATGTACGCCATTTGATAGCTTATTATACAACGCGTAAAGATTTCCAAGTAAAATTTGCTGTTGGACAAGTATAGTGGCACGCGCCGGATCGGGCTTCAGGGACAATTTCGTGGAATCGGGAGAGAAGGGAATCCAAACGGCCCTTCGATCTTCGGAACGAAACGTCGCTAGAACATGAAAAGCATACATATGAAAAGCAAAGCATATAAAAGCTTCCATGATTCAGACCCACAGCATACAGCTCTCCTCCGTCTCTCCTCCTAAATTACGTCATTATTCCGAGTTTATAACATCACTAGCTACGTCCTTTTTAGCCATTCGGCTCAAATTTCGGATTCATTGCAAAGCTGAAGGTATTTTGAAATACAAAAGACGTATCGTGGATGGACAACTTCGAAAGTTAAAATGTTCAAAGCTTAATTTCAGTTAAACTGTTGGATTATCAGCATCGTATTTTGCATCAAAAAGTTTGCACCTGATTTGTACGTGATAGAAATTACAATGTCAGTCATACTGATAGTACGTCTTACTCCGTCGTCTACATTCTTTGCAGAGACAATCTCTTTGTGCACTCATGAATGTATTCATATCACACTAATATCGTGTTCATGGATTCAATCATCATGAAATGTACAAGCATGAGGAGATAAAATCCACCAACATGATGTGTGCACTGGCAGCCTCACACGCCACATGACGGCCTTGCACACCGGCTACTCACTGCCACTCGCCTCTCCAGGCGCGGCACAGACCGAACACACTTTCACTGTCGTGCTGTGGGCGGTGCAAGCTGGAAGTCGGCACACCGCGCACGCTGTGGCACCCTTGTGTCTGAGGGTGTTTTTCCTTTTTTGTAGCCGCGGCCGTGGCTCCCCTGTATGCACAAGCGGCAGCGGCCCTTCTTAGCGGCGGGCTCAGGCGGCGCGGTGTCAGGGGCGGCCCCAGACGGCCCGGGCCGGTCCACATGCTGATCGAGTGCCAGCTCGAGGGCTCGTCGGGCTTGCAATTGCAGCACACCGCCACTTTGGTACAGAGCGGCGCGCTGCCCCAGGTGCGGGCGAATAAGCTGGGCGCTGAGATGTCTGAGGTACTGCCGTCGCCCTCCGTGGCGGTCGTCGCAGCACTCGGCTGTGGGCTGTGCTTCACAGAATATGTGGTAGCCGTTGAGGCCTGCCACGGCCACCAGGTGCATAAACACCCGCGTTGGCCACCGTTGTGTAGGGGCGAGGCACATGGTGTTGGCCAAGATTGCGTCGCATGTATCGACGCCCCCTTTCGTGCTGTTGTAATTCAGCACAATTTCTGGTTTGCTGCTCTTCCTGTCGACCAGCGGCTGTCGATGCTGCGTGGAAGCCACCAGGACGACCTTGCCAGCCCTGGGACAATGAGATGTAAGTTGCACTCGGTGCCTATGCACGATCACCGTGCTGTTGGGCTGGCGGCCGGCAGCTGACTTCAGCTCCTGGGGCAGGAGCTGCCGATTGGCCCGCAGGGTGCCGACTGCTGACAGCTTGAGGTCGTCGCGCAGCGTCTCCATCACATCGATGGAGGTATAATAGCGATCCATAGTCACGTTGCGCCCGATGGCGGCCAAATCACACACCATGTGACGCACCAATGCCGGCACCGACGATATGGATGTTGGGCGGCGCGAGATCCGGGCGGGCGGGTTATCCAGCATAGGGCCATATTTTCCAGATATATCTGGTGTTTGCATCGTCCACAGTACGCACCAGAATGCCGTACCGGTCAGGCTTGGAGGGCATGTACACCCGGAATCCGCACCGTCCACGGAACTTTACCAGAGTTTCGTCCAGTGTGACGCACTCGCTGGGTGAGTAGTGGCGCCGCAGGTTCGCATCTACTTCCTGAAACACCTCCCGAGCCAAACAGAATCTATCGGCCATGCGTCGCTCAGCCCGTGTTTCAGGGTCGTCCAGTGTGAGGGCTGACATCAACCGCGCGTACCTGAAGTAGGACATGGCGGCGCGGAACTCCGGCGGAGCGCACGGGCCGATGAACAGCTCTCGTGCCGGCTTCTTGGGAAGCGTGTCGCGCAGTACCGCCAAGCCGATAAATGCTGTCATCTCGGCTACATCTGTCGACTTTACGAGATGAGCGCTCTTCTCATTCTCAGGCTGCTGTCGGCGAAGCATGTCTAGCTTTTTATTGGTGTGACGCACCACATTTTCTATGACTTGGGGCGAGACAAAGAGTTGGAAGGCTTCGACTTCCTTTGTCACCGCTTTCGCTTCACGGCTCTTCAGCCCGGGTTGCTGTGTTAGGAGGTTGGCTGCATCGCGACGCCGGCGGGCTGGCCCGGGCTGAGTTGTCCACTCGGAAGGAGCATCGCCGCGCCTGTGGACCATATTGGTGGCAGGTGCCTACTTAAATTCCTGGAGATCAGCCTCATTCAGCTTTCGTTGCGATTTTGTCAGCTCGCGCTGGGCCCTTCTCGGCGTAGTTGACGGCTGTGGCGGCGGAGACGGCGGCAGCGACGGCGGCAGCGGCGGTGGCGGTGGAAGAGATGACGGCGAGGGTGACGGCCGTGGGGGCAGGAGCGACCTTCCTCTTCGTTGTTGGACAGCGCTTCCACATGGTCCGACTCCGACTCTGTCCCGTCTCCACACTCCGAGCCGCTGTTCGAGTCTGCATGAGGCGCACTATCTCTTCGCGCGTCAGGTGGCGCGCGTGAGACATTTTTGACCACTGGAGACGCGTGCTACTCACACCACTGTTTTTGGGCAACTAGCTGCCGGTGCATTTGCCATGGGCTGGACACACTGTACCCAGGTGGTGTTTTCCCGGCGAGCGAGGACGAAAGCAAACAGAGGTGTAACCTACACGTGCGAATGGATGCTGTCCCTACGGGTGAAGTACGCAAATAAAAGTTATGGCCTTTCGCCACACGTGCGCTCAGACGCTGGGTCGGATATTGTCGCACCCTAGTCAAGCCTAACTTCGTGAACATTTTTCGATTACTTATCGTGTTGCAGGGCCAGGCCACTCTCTCTCTCTGGTCGAATCGTGGTTTGTCATGTATATTTGCACACCGGTAAGCGCTACATGAAATTGAGTCCACAGATACTTTGCATAGCAACGTACCCTGCTTGGAAAGTATGTGACGATAGTTGGTGTCGATTTTTACACGGCCAATTTTGTATGCATTTGCCGCCATACGACGATGACCTAGGATGAATTTGACCTTGACAATGAATTATCATGTTGGTTGCATTGGGTAATTTGATGCTGTTTAGGCCATGGAACTCGAAAATATAACAAACAACTAAGGGTATCTAAATATACTTGGTTCACCTTGCGGCCTTTACCTTACCGTGACCTCAGGTCATTGACGGAGGTCGAACAAATTTGATAGAGAACTTCTGAATCTTCAGCATGCTTACCAAGCCCAAAAAGGTAGACATCAAAGCATGCATATTACAACAATAGTCACATTGACGCAAAATGGGCCAAAGTGGTAGTGACCTTAGGCCACTGACCTGACCTCAAGCACAAATTAAAAGTATGTGTTGTAATCACTGCCAAGTTGTGGTCATGTGGTACCTTCTTTTCAATATATTTTCGCGAGCATGAGCTATCGATCCTCATACAACGAAACCCTTATAGCACAATCACCTAGGATGACCTTGACCTTGAGTATGATTCATAGTTTTGGTTTCTGGGAGTAATTTAGATCGTGAAATGCAATTTTGATACCATGCAAGCCTTGATACCTTGAAATAAACCATAAAAACAGGAGTGTCGAAATAGGTCTAGCCCACTTAGCGTACACTATTTTCTCCTGACCTCAGGTCACTTCACGAAGGTCAAGTAAATTGGATGAGGAAATTCTCCTGATGCTTCTGCATATATACCAAGGTAAAAATGGGGGTTGAAGAGTATACATATTGCAACAATTCGAAAATTTTCCCGAAATAGACCCAAAATTAACCGTGACCTCAGGTCACTGACCTAGTCTCAAACAAAAAACCGAGATATACGATTTGTAGGCATTGCTCAGATGTACTCATCTGCCACGTTTCATTTAAATATATTTTCATTTGTATGAGCTATCGATCTTGAAACATTTCCGGAGGTGGTCCTCTTTGACCTCAGCTAGCCCAATGATCTCACATGACCTGAAGTTAAAACTACCAGGTCAGACGCAAAAAAGATCAAAAAAGAGCACTGAATATTTCGCGACGCTGCGCGCCGCCGTTTTCCGCTATCCTAGGAAAATATGTGGGGGGGAGTCGTCAAAGTCTCCTCCCCGCCCGAGACCCGCCCGAGGGGTTAACCCATCCCGCCATTCCGGTCAGATGCTCACAGTTGCACTCCTCCCCCCGTCTTTGGGGAGGGGGTTATTACATAACTATCTAAGATCTAAACTAAGCGTCGCACGAAACCGAAAGAGGTGTCCTAGGAAAGCGCTCGACGAGTATGGCTAGAAACCACACCCAACCTTTTATCAACTCAAAATGTGACGTCACCAGGGGTTATATGTGGTCACGATTAGCGTCAAACCCTGGGGAGTTGATTTTTGAGATTTAAAAAAGCAAAACTGATTTGGTGTCAGAACAGAAAGACGAAATAGACCTTGGTCCAAAAATGTTCGCCCACCCAAATTTTTTTTAGGTTGCAAAATTTTGAATTTTTAACGAACGTTTTTGAGTTTTTGTGTTTCTAATTGATACAACATACCGAGAAACGATCTTTTAATTAAAATTAGCCCCCTAGAAATTGCTTACCTGAGCTAGAATCTGCAATTTCATCCCTAATAGGCAAATATGTAAAACAAGTAAGTCATCAAAAACGCAAAATTGCAAACATTCCTCTGGTGCGCTCTATTGCATCCCTAAAGATAAGTAAACGCTGAAAGTCGCATTCAAATATCTTTACCCGTGAAAGCGTGACGACTGGTTGAACATTTTTGGAGGTGACCTCACTTGACCGCGATTAGCTCGGGGTCCGTGAACGACCTGACCTAAAATTTCACATAGCATGTCAAATTGAGGTAGGAAAAGGTATGCTAAAATTCGGCGTGCTGCCGCGCGCTATTTTTTGTATTACCCGCCAATAACCTTGGGGGCGGTTTAAAGAGACCATCCGAAACGGCGAGGGTTCAGATGCAAGCCCACAGATGTTTAAATAAACGTACTTCGCTTGAATATTTATGTAGGGCACCAGATGTTCTCACCCTCGGTTGTACTAATGTATAATTGCACAGTATGGCCCATACTAGCTGTCTTAACTCCTAACCTCCAAGCCTCAGTCACATCACGTCCCATTGGAATGGGAAAAATCGACCTAACCGAAGCGCCAATCCCTTTGCAAGAACAGAATTATCCGAACGCGTGTGCCGGCCGCCCGCCGCGAGCCGAGTCGGCCGGAGCCAACTCGGCACCCTCCCGACGACTGGCCCGTCCTGTCTTGCACCAAACTGCGAGCATGAGTGGTGTCAAGTTGCAAACATGAGCGCGTCGCGTCTGCACTGCAACTTTCGGCTTGCTCGCACAAAGTCTGCGTAGTACACACACACACACACCTGCTGAACACACACGGTCATATATATTGTGAAAATCGAGTATGTCGAGTAAATCCGTCAGGGGGCTGGCAAGCATCTGACAATGCTTCAGACGAAGTTTGAAAACCGAGGACGTAAAAAATGTCCTCGGGATACACTTCATGTCCTCGGTTGCCATGTGTGTAAACAGAAAATGGCCTCGGTATGCACGAATTACAAGTGCATACTCCCCCCCTACACACACATATATATATATATATATACACACACACACACACACACACACACACACACCCACATCCACACACACACACACACCACACCCACACCCACACACACACACACACCACACACGTCACACCGTTGATACCATTTAATCTGGTAAACGATTCGGGTTGGTGCAAATTAGTTGGTCCCTGTTCTCGACATTCTTCAAAAGCATGGCTTGGTGCTGGAAAGCGTATTTCACTGGCCCATGGGAGTGATCCCCGTGATTGATGCCTCCGATGCTGCAATTCAACATACGACTAGAGTATTTAATCCAGCTAAGTCTTAAAATAATTAACGGTAGTTTCACACCAAGGATGACAGATGGTCCGGTTACATGTCGTTCTGAAGCAATATAAAGTAAAAACGTTTTGTGGTAAAATAGTTGGATGGTATCCGCGTGAAGACATATTTTATCCCCACGGAATTCTGAGTACGTCGCTTGCAGTGCATTGCACAACATATGCAATAAACAATAAGATATCTTGAAACATATGCCTTACGCCCAACAACTTGTGATTATCAATGAAATAGGTATAATTTAATCAAATAACTAATCGACTTGTCAATTAATCTGAATTAAGCAAGCAAGTGCCGCCTTGGCGCTAGCCGGGTGGCCCAGCTGGTTGGAGCGCTATCTTGCACCCGTCCCCGGTGTCCTGGCGATGCTGGGTTCGAGTCGCCTCGCGCGCTCGCTTTTAGTCCCCGGCTGGGAGGGTCAGTTGGCAATTGGCACGATAAGGTCGAGAGCGAGCTACCGGGGTGGCCGTGTTGGTGTATTGACAGCACGTGAAGCGTTTTGCCAAATTTTTACTGTAAAACTGCAATTCATGGATCGGGTGGTGAGGCCAGGACTCACGCAACAAGGTCTGTTTAGCAATTTGATCCTGGCTTATAAAGCCACCCCAGCAGGAATTCGACTACGTTTCTGAAAAGTGTAAAGGTAAATTATATTATTATTTTAGGGTCAGAGAATGCTCCGTTGACATCATAAACCTCTCATCTCCTTTCACTACATCCTTTGCAACAGAGCTCCTTCTAGCATTTCCGGCTCATTCTGTGTTGCCGAAGTCCGAAATCCAAAGCGATTAAATGTTGCTTGTCCACAGGGTTCCAGTGGTGGACCGCTTGCTGAACTGTCAATGTTGTTTGGCCGACTGAGTAATGCAAGGCGGGAACAGCGTAGACTCGTGTTGTCACTGCATGGCTGCAGGGCAAATGACCACGTGACGACCGCACAAGCGAATTCCTACGGCTGACCAGTGGTTAATTTTGCAGACTGTCACGCAACGCATAACTGTGAAGCAGCGCAGTCTACCAGTAATTATTGGTGTGGAGCAGCACAGCCTACGTTCCTAGGGGCCAGCCATAGTTAAGGGTCCCCTAGCACATTTTACTGAAGGCGAGTGTATAATCTGTCCTGTCGAGTACACCGATCTCTGCTCTGAGGTTGCGATCTTGCAGAAAGACTGCCACGAGTGGCTCTGGTTCGCGGTGAATGAGCACCTTGTGAGCGAGGCAGGTCAGAGACGTGGCCGAAAATCACTCTTGTTCCAAAATTCAAAGTTTCTTGTATTGTGGGCAAGTTCATTTCACCTGGCAGTGATAGTCGAGGGTTTTCTCGCTTGCACGATAACTGGTTCTCAATTTCAATTGGCTCTCCAAACTACCATGTTCTGAAATCCAACAGCTTCCCCAAAAGCATCAGCCGTTACTGCCCTTGTATTGACCGGGCTGATTAGTAACAATACGACGAACTTTGTGCCAAAGTTTCCATAGTTCAACAGTAGTACCAAAATACCAGGCAACCATGACTGACAACCGTCCAGCTTCTGTACGTCTGCTCACCTTCACCCGCTCGGTTGCATCTTACCGCCTCAATCGTCAAGTAGCGGCTGGTGGAACCGCTCGCGCGAGAGGATTATCCGTCCCCCATTCGCCAGTGGATCTCCGGATTTGAAAATGGAATGGATTAGAGTGTTTCCAGAGGTCAGGAATGTCTGAACGGATAAGGCCGGTGTTGATGATGTGCAGGAGGGCGTCACCAATAGCGGGGAAACAAATATTCAACACGCAAATGCAAAGGACGTCCGAGCCACGGGGAGCAGAGCTTCGCATACTGAAGACAGTTCGCTGCAGAGAGTCGCGCTCGATGTATGCTCCCACCCTACTACTCTCACCCATCCCGCCACTGGTGCCAGTCTCTTTTAGTTCCCACTCTCCCTAGGCTGCCCATTCGTATTCGTATCCAAATACGTTGTTGGCTCGTAACTCCCGGTGTGCATCGCGTCGTGACAATCCTGGATGACGCTGTATAAACCAAAAAATACATAGCCATCCCTTAACATTTGTGAGATGAAGGGTACCATCACGATGACGAGGGTCACTACACCGCCCAGCTGGATCCACGGGTCGACATACCTATCTCAGAGTCACGGCCTCGCGTCAGGACAAGTGTCATGCACATGCCAGTGCAATCGCTTCCGGGTATGAGGACCCGTTGGGTCGTGCAGCACGTCTATACTCCAGTCTGCCTTGTACATACCGCCGGGTTCTGCAACTCGTCTACGCCCTAATCTGCCTTGTACCGCAGATCTTACGACAAGCCAAAGCGCTTCCACCCCCTTGGAATCCCTCGGAAATATCATTGAGACAACTGTAAGGGGCCATGACCTTTTCGGCGTACTACTGTTCACCCCATCTGCCTAACCAGAACTACTAGCTCAACAAGCCAAGCGCGTTATTAGCCCTATCAATGGCATGGACTTCCTCTCATCCCCAGGCGCTGGATCACAACGCGGGAGGCGGAATCCTGTATTCACTGGCCAGTCTTCTCTACGAGCCAAGTGCTGTACCAGCAGCATTGCCCAGTACTCTGAGCCACCTCCGACCGCTGGATCACAGGGGCGGACGGTGATTAGCAACCTATGAAACCACCTAGCAATGCCGTCTGTGCCGCCCACTGAGTGGTCCCTGGTAACCTCGGACCGGCCGCCAGAGTTGTGCCGCCTTTGAGTGTTCACTTGCGCCAATACTAACTCACTGCCGTGTCCGCAGAAGTTTTTTTTCCACATCGGAGTGAAGCAAACAGGCCGTCTTCCTTTGTGTGGCCAGTCAGGCTTTTCCCAGTGGAGGATTACATCCTGGTCCGCTATGCAACACTTCGGAACTGGTGAATGCGTGGCAAACGTTCCGACGTAAGCGTAAAAATTGCTCTCCACAAATAGATCCCAGCGTTGGATTGGTTGGATTTGCGTGAAGGTCAACTTCAGGAATACATGAAAGCATGTATCAATGTGCGTGTGCATGTAAGGCAGTGGATAGTTCTGGATGTATACCTGTATGTATGATTGGACGCATGGGTGTGCTGTGGCCTGCCGGCCGCGGCGCAGGTGCGGGGTGTTTATGCGACCCGTTGACCCTTTCCCTCCTTGTCTCAGCTGGCCTTTACCTTCATATATAAGCGGCGCGTCGTCACCCCGGGTCGCTCTCTTCTTCTGTCGTCTTCGTCAAGTGCACTGCACCTCTGCCGTCTCGCCGCCGCCAATATTGAAATGGCTTCTTTGAGCGAGTGTTGAAGTGATAAGTGGAACAGTGAGTGATCGGTGGAAGTGAATTGATGAACCACGCGCAGCACTGCTCGCCACAGCTGGGTCACTGTGCCTGACTCTGTTTTCCTGCTTCCTTTCCACGTTTTTTTCGTACTCCTTCATTTCCTAATGGCACTGCTCTCTTGAATTGGAGGGTCTCCTTTAGCACTCTTGAAGTGGATTGCTCTTGGTTAGGTCCATGCTCTCTTGAATTGGAGGGTTCCTTCACTCTTGAATTGGAGTGCTCTTAGTTAGGTCCATGATCTCTTGAATTGGAGGGTTCCTTTATCACTCTTGAATTGGAGTGTTCTTGATTAGGTCCATACTCTCTTGAATTGGAGAGTTCCTTAATCCTTTGTCTCCCTTGAATTGGCGAGCTCTAACCTACCACCTCTATCACTACGTCCACCTTTATTTTGGTTACTTCGATTATTTCTTTACATTCTCCCATCATACATCTTTCCGACCTCTTACATTGCATTTACTTGTTCCTTTTCCAATTGTTCTTCACATAATTTCCTTTCACATGCTATTCCCGCTTACTTCTCTCTCTCTCTCTCTCTCTCTCTCTCTCTCTCTCTCTCTCTCTCTCTCTCTCTCTCTCTCTCTCTCTCTCTCTCTCTCTCTCTCTCTCTCTCTCTCTCTCTCTCTCTCTCTCTCTCTCTCTCTCTCTCTCTCTCTCTCTCTCTCTCTATATATATATATATATATATATATATATATATATATATATATATATATATATATATATATATATATATATATATATATATATATATATATATATATATATATATATATATATATATATATATATATATATATATATATATATATATATATATATATATATATATATATATATATATATATATATATATATATATATATATATATATATATATATATATATATATATATATATATATATATATATATATATATATATATATATATATATATATATATATATATATATATATATATATATATATATATATATATATATATATATATATATATATATATATATATATATATATATATATATATATATATATATATATATATATATATATATATATATATATATATATATATATATATATATATATATATATATATATATATATATATATATATATATATATATATATATATATATCTATATCTATATATATATCTCTCTCTCTCTCTCTCTCTCTCTCTCTCTCTCTCTCTCTCTCTCTCTCTCTCTCTCTCTCTCTCTCTCTCTCTCTCTCTCTCTCTCTCTCTCTCTCTCTCTCTCTCTCTCTCTCTCTCTCTCTCTCTCTCTCTCTCTCTCCACTACCAGCGAGTACAATCCACTACCAGCGGTTGAACACGGTGTCCGCAACAATGTATATATATATATATATATATATATATATATATATATATATATATATGTATATATGTGTGTGTTTACAAGGACGTCTGCATAGCAAGTGCATGCAGAATGGCATTTTTGGTGCTGTTCGTTTTATCGATGTGTGCTGGTAGTTATGCTAAGCCGAGATCTAGCAGTGGCGTCGTAAGGTAGGCTTCGCAGTCATACGCATCATGTTTATATAGGTCCGCGCTTCCAAGCGTTCAGATTGTAATGACCCATGGTTGTCATATGCCACACTGGCACGCACTGAACATCTGCACACGGCACAGGACGTGCGATGAGCCCGTCTCGTGGTTACCATATGCCGCACTGGCACACACTGAACACCTGTGGACAGTCAGTTTTTTTTTGTCGCCACAGATCACAGACCACGGCACAGGACGGGCGACGAGCCCGTGTCGTCGGGTGAAGGACACACATGTCGGCGGTTGCAGGGTGGTCAGCCCGGCGGCTGTTGGTCGGCGTGATCCCCTGCACTGCGGCGTCCGTATTCCGCGTGCCACCACCTCGGCGGGGCAACAAAACACCCCGCCAATTCACCGTCTGGAGAATGGGACCACGGTACAGGGGCACGTCGCCCAGTGCGTATCGAGCCGCGTGCGAATGTCGAGCCACATATAGCCATTTTGGTAGAGCAGCTGACCGTCAATGTCCGGCCATAGTCGTACCTTGTTGTTGATTATCTCCAGCCACAGACAAGGTTGATGTCTGGTGATACTCGGGGTGCTGTACATTCATTGGTGAAGAATAGCAGACACTAACGCATGTCGAAAATTGTTAGCTTCGTTATACGTATGCAGGTGATCTGTGTTCCATATATATCAGGCTGTAACCTGATTTATTGTCTAGAAAAACTACTTATGTTTGATACCGCTATCTGGATAGCCACTGGTATATTCAAATGTCTGTGCCTGATTCACTTGCATATTTTGTCGATAAAAAGTCAGCATTCGGAATCCTCTATACTTTAGCAGCGAACAATGTCAAGCATGCCACTGTTGGAGAGATCGTGTTACTTAACAGGTAATTTTACGTTAATTTCCAGACACAGTGTAAGCGAACCTGTAGCATGGCTCACGATCAATTATTGTAGCCTTGGGCAAGCTGGCCGGCCACAGAAATATAACGATCCCACTAGTAATTCAACACCGGCCATGACCATCTAAACGGAAGGCCTCTCTGTCCTGTGATATTATTGTGCAAAGAGGAATGCGGAACAACTTGTGCGCTGTGTTTATAACTCTCATTTGCTGTGTGGCATATGCTGGTGTGCAAAGCTTACTGAATGACATCACGATCCACTTATCGCTCAGCTTGCAGCACTTTATATTGTTTGTGTTACTCTTAATTCAACTGATTGAACTATACCGGCTGCAATACGAGGCTTCAGCACATTTTGCCGGCTGATGTCCAATTTTACTCTAAAGTCATCTCAGTGCGGCCTGACTAACCTAGTTTTCTCCCACACGCAAGAATACAAGAAATAAATGAATTATGCTTGCCACAATTCAGAGGCGACGGGAGACAGATAAACTCCAGCAGTCATGGTCACGGTAGTTAGTGTGGGTGTTAGAGCCTAGCGGGCCTTGCTAGATGGGCGCATTTTCTTCCAAGGGGCGCCTTTTCTCCTCAGAGGGGTGCCTCTGGCTGACAAATTCGAGGGAGGTGCACTCGAGCCTTCCCAGATAAGCGCCTGTTCCCGGCAGGAGGCGAGCCCACCATCCATGGGGGGCACATGCCGCACTGCTCCCTCATGCATTCACCCCTGATCCATAGCAAATTTAAAGTCAATACCTTTCAAAATGACTGAGATATGGCGTACCCAATGTCCAGTAATGGTCTCAGTATTGTTAGAAATTGATTGTCGTACGTTGTCGCCGCACCACTTGTGGTCAGCATGAAGCCAGCAATCGCAGCACTATTCTATGCCAATGAATGCAATGTTGCAGCCGTTTCCACTGTACTTTTGCAATCAACTTTTTCTTTCCAAAATATGGAGGGCACATACCTCCATGTGCTCGGACAAGTTTTGATTGAGCTTCTGTTGGGTTCCTGGCAAACGCTTGGTGTAGAAATATGCACTTCATAGGTATAGCACCGGATGAAATATTTAACCTACGAATACTACAAGACCCACCATTACCTCCACTTTGGCATTACTCATAGATGCCTTTCTGGCTATATTAGGACGTAAGGCACATGGTGATACCCAAAGTCTGCCTCTGCGCTTGGAAATTATATGATACTCGACTTAAAATTTCGCCAAGTAGGTCAACTTTTAAACTTTCGACTGCCTTGTGACATCACATTCTTCACACTTGGTTCAATGTACTTGACTTATCTGAGCTCATCTTGTTGAGATTTGTTGCTCGCTGCCAAAAGCAATGAAATCGTCCGGTAAACTTTCAAGTTAAGCAGGAGTGCAGAATTTCTCCTCCCTCCCCTCTCTCCAGTGTGGCGCGCACTGCCGACCTCCGTAGTGCGCGGGAAAGAGGAATAGAGCGAGGTAGAGAGAGAGAGAGAGAGAGAGAGAGAGAGAGAGAGAGAGAGAGAGAGAGAGAGAGAGAGAGAGAGAGAGAGAGAGAGAGAGAGAGAGAGAGAGAGAGAGAGAGAGAGAGAGAGAGCGGGATATCGAGAGAGAGCGAGATATCGAGAGACATAGAGAGCGGGAGAGAGAAAGCGAGAGAGAGAGAGAGAGAGGGAGAGAGAGAGAGAGAGAGAGAGAGAGAGAGAGAGAGAGAGAGAGAGAGAGAGAGAGAGAGAGAGAGAGAGAGAGAGAGAAAGAGCGAGAGGGTGAGTGTGTGAGAGAGAGAGAGAGGGAGAAAGAGAGAGAGAGAGAGAGAGAGAGAGAGAGAGAGCGATAGAGAAAAAGAGAGCGAGAGAACTAGAGAGAGGGATCGCGGAAGAGAGAGGGGGAGGGAGGGAGGATGAGAGGGAGAGGGAGAGAGATAAAAATAGAGGCTAATGGGATTGAGCAATATCGGATATGTTTGAGAAAAACACCATTTTGTTGTCCGCTCTGACAAGAAAATGCGGTATGACAAGATGAGCTGACTCGTTCTGTGGCAAGAGGTTCGTAGAATGGGCCTTGGAGCTTAGATAGGACTCATCCCATAAGTGTAGTGCCTTCGCCACTTCCATTCATCCTCCGAGTGCCAGTCTGCTTTTCAACATTCAACCCCCCCACCCCCCCACCCCCACCCCCACCTTCCCCACCGACTGCCGGAACGTGGGTCGGCAGACAGTGTGGGCCAGGAGCTTTTCATCGGTCATTCTTGACTGGATTACTACTCGCTCGCATGTTTTACGGATTAGACGCCAAATGCGCAGCGCAATCTTTGTTAAATTTAGCATGTGCCACGATTGAATACCGGATCCCCTGACGTCAAAATTGCTTTCATGTGATTGAAGCTCACCAGAGTAGACAGGAATAGTCAGGCTACCGGATTCGTAATAGTAGAAGTATCGTTTTTGCGATACTTTCCGAAATGCTGCGAAAGATAAGGTATTACAGATCCTGAAAGTGTTTTATGTGGATGTGTAGGTACAGTGTTCTCAAATTCCTACAGTATGGTGCAAATTGACAACTAATATAGCTTTTTCTTACGTCACTTCCGACATCTTTTCGGCATCCTTATGCCAAGCTACTCGTCACGTGTTCAAGCGCCAGGATGTCTCATTAATAATTAGTGCTATGAGTATGGATAACAATATACACAGAAACATTCCTCTGAATTTCAGACAAAACACATATGAAGCATCGCCATAATACGCTCCATTCACGTGTCAAACAGCCTGAGAGCTGTTCCGGTGAAGACGACTGTTATAGATCACAACAAGATACTCTGCGCCATAACCGTATAATGCCCAGCGACTCATATTAACCAGCTTATTTTGAAAGCGAACACATTCCAGAATATTTCAGCTATTATCATCTACTGAGAACACGGGTGTAGCCAGGACTTGGTCCAGGGGGACGAACATCTGAAGAGGACCCCCTATTGACAAAGCCCCTACCCCACATACTTTTCCGGAACTCCTCGGATTTCGGTCACTTTATTATCGAAGGGCCTCTCTCTCTCTCTCTCTCTCTCTCTCTCTCTATCTCTCTCCATCTCCATCTCCATCTCCATCTCCATCTCCATCTCCATCTCCATCTCCATCTCCATCTCCATCTCCATCTCCATCTCCATCTCCATCTCCATCTCCATCTCCATCTCCATCTCCATCTCCATCTCCATCTCCATCTCCCTCTCCATCTCCCTCTCCATCTCCATCTCCATCTCCATCTCCATCTCCATCTCCATCTCCATCTCCATCTCCATCTCCATCTCCATCTCCATCTCCATCTCCATCTCCATCTCCATCTCCTAGCTTTGAAGGTGAACCTCAATATATCTCACAACAATCGCCATTCAACAGGGATTTTAATCTCTCAGGGGACCTTGTTCGTCCATTTGAGGCCGCTTTCAACCCCAGGAGAATCCCAGTCCAGTTATATCTGACTCTGAGAGATCCTCTTCATCCTTCAGTGTCCTGTCATGCTTTTAGGCGTCCACCGCAGTCCTCAATAGCCCTATCTAGCTTTCATCTCGGAAGTATTTCATCTCCGAGATGGGCCCTCACTAGTTCTCTTCGGCTCTTAGGTGTCCCGTTCGTCCCCAGGGGCCCTTTCAAACCCAAAGAACATGCCAGCCCCCTCTAGCCCTCAGTCGTCCTGTATATTCCTTAGTCAGGTGCCCGTTCTAGCTGAGTCTGCTCTTTCCGGCTGGCACAGGCATTCCAGCTTTCGGGCGCCCCGACTGCACCGACGCCTTGAGGGGTCCTTGCGGCCCCTGAAGGCGGTCGCCTGGAGAACTCCTCTGACCCTCCACGGGGTGGGGCGGTTGCCTCCTTCACCCCCCCTGGCTACGCCACTGTATTAGGTCACGCCACACGCATTACGTGTTCCAAGGCCGGGTGACCACTCGGCAAGGTCAGTCTCGTGGCAGTCCATTCCTTTGCTGGCACGCGTTGTGCAAGTTGTGGTGCTGCAGCGTTATTTTTGTAATCGGGATGGTCTGTGATTAGTGTTGCCACTATTCCTTCTTGAACTTCAAATCTACGGCCATTTGGACACTAAAGAACAATAAATATATTGGGGTCTGACGAGAAGAGCGGTCATTTACGGCACACGCTAAACGGGAGCGCTCAGAGACAAAAGGGCCGTGACAAGTGTGGCAAGTGCATTTTATTCTGATGTGAATATACCGTATTCGGCAGATGAGCCCGATTTCGATAAGATTGCAGTCAATTTTGGCAAATTTTAATGTTTTTTATGCACGTGGTTTTTATTATATTGAACTTCATTATATTTTTGTCCTGAACTTTATGATATTTTAGATTATATATATATAAATTTATATATATATATATATATATATATGTAATGTATATGATAAGTTTGGAATTTTTTTCTTCAAATTGTGAAGTTACTTGTTTGTCAAATATACAACTCGCATACCGGTTGTGAATGCACTGCACATAATTATTCCACTTTATTTTGCGTGTTTCTTCCATTTCTGCACTTTCACGAATACTGGAACACAATCAGATATGTGTATTCGCCCGTCCAGTGCCCGTATTGATGCCTAATACTGGTATATTAAATGTAGCGATACCATGCAATAGTGACATGAAATGTATACTACTTTTCTTGATCATGGCGAAGTGCCAATTGTGGAAGTTACGTTAAGCGGAAACCCGTTTTCCGGACAAATAAGCTACGCTACGGGTTCAAACAAGGGGTAATTAATGTTCAATGGTGTATTTGTCTGCAGGACATATACGGGAAACTGGCTCATGCATGTACGGCGCAATGCACACAAACGGAGTTGTTGATGCTCAGAAGCGGCAACCTCACCGAGTGAGCAGACGGGACCCCGCAGTCAGTTATCGAGAACACTGCGATGTAGTCGAGCCTCAGCGCCACCTCCGACCGTCGGGTTCCCGCTAGTCGCAGAATCGATGAGTGGGTCGCTTTGATGTCAAGAATACATACCACCTTTCTCTCATATAGCGTTTATTCGTGCACATCACAATGCTGGACACTGAAGCATCAGAAGATGGGGATATACGCGAGTGGGATGGGGGAAACCCCGCACACAGTACCCAGACAGCCTGAATGTGCTGTATTAGTTCAGCTGATTTAGACAGCTCATATCAGACAGCTGATATGCCAAGAGGGATCTGAAGACCTGCACAAAAAGTTTGCTACTAATGCCGCCTGGGGATGTGTCGAGGTTATATTGCAGATTCTGAGGAGCGGAACCGGGAATATTGATCGTTGTGGTGGCACTTGTTCTGGATGTGCGTCACTTAACCGGACGGGGGTACCTTTTCTACTCTGAGGTTCTGAGGGGCACCATCGGCTGAAAAAATAACACACTGAGCAGGGGTGGGGGTGCACTCGAACTTTCTGGTAGGATAATTTGTTCTAGCCAACCGGGTGCCACATCTAGTCATAAAAGTCATAAACTGTTAAGGCTTAATAAGAGCCACAGGGGCCCATCTGGGTTAAGCCTATCTGGAAAAGGTACTAGAAATGTACATACTTTCACCCCAATCAATCCCTTATCTCAAGTCCCTAGGGAGCTATATATCCCAGTCTATCTAGCACCATTCACTTGCTATTGCATAACACACACAACAATTACAAACTCCTCCCATCATACCCATTGTGCTACCATAGACAATCTCATCAGTTCACATCCCGAAGGAAGGTGCTGAATCCCTTGCTAGGTACACCCTATATAAAGTTATAAAGCATTTAGACTTAATAAGAGATCCAAAGGCCCATCCAGTTAAGTCTGTAAATGGATGATACCATAAGCCTGGTAAAAAGACCGACCCCAACCATCCTACATCCTGAAGAAACCAGTCCTCCAATATCCCACACACCTATCAATGCCTATCTACCCTAGCTATCCAGCCCTATTCCCCTGATCTCTCTTAACACATGTGGATTAAATGCCTTGTCAATAATTTTCCAACTGCATCCATGCCTGCTTAAAGGGGTCTGTGCCGTGCACACTTACTTAACATAAATCTCACCCCATCCATCACAAATTAGAACTCAAAAACAAGATTTTACTGTCTAAAAATGTGTCCACCCTACTTTTAAATACATTCAATGAGGAACTCCCCACAACATCAGCAGGCAGCCCATTCCACTAATCAACAACCCTTTGACTGAAGACCTGTTGTCGCTTAACTGTCCTACACCTCAACTTGTCTAACCTGAATTGATGACCCCTATGTGATACTCTAAACTGAAGAGCACCATTCAAATTGACCTGATCTAGTCCTTTGACAATTTTGTACATTTCAATCATGTCCCCCCCTTAATCTCCTATACTTGAGTGAGTACATATCCAATGCCACAAGCCTTTCTCCATATTCTAAGTCACCTATTCCACTGATGAGTCTAGTTGCTTTGCGCTGCTCCATGCTTGTACAGAATATTCCAAGTGGGGTCGCACATATGCCAAGTACAGTTTTTTTTCATGACTTCCTTGCTCTTATATATCACACTTCTATTAATGAGTCCCAGCATTCTGAGTGCCCTGTTCCTAGCTGAGCTACATTGTTTTTCTGCTTTAAGGTCTCTTGAAACCAGCACACCTAAGTCCCTTTCCTCTTCAATAACATCCAGTTCCCTCCCTCCCATTGTATATCTTAAAGTCTCACCTCCAGATCCCAGATGCATAACCTTACACTTGTCATAGTTGAAAGACATCTGCCATTGATCAGCCAACTTTTTTCGGTCCTCCAAGTCTAGTTGAATATTTATAGATTGATCACAACTGTTTGCCACTCCTACCAGCTTGATGTCATCAGTAAATTTGAACACTCTATTCCTCAGCCCTACCTCAATGTTATTCATAAAGTTGATAAAGAGAAGTGGCCCTAGAACAGAGCCCTGTGGTACTCCACTCAGAACATCCTTCCAATCAGATTTACATCCATTTAACATCCATCCCTTTGTTTCCTTCCCCTCAACCATGCTTCAATCCAACCTAGAACTTTTCCAACAATCCCATGTTGCTGTAGTTGATGAATTAGCCTCCCATGTTGAACTTTATCAAAAGCTTTGCTAAAGTCCAAGTACACAACATCCATCCTGCTTTGATTGTCTACTTCTTTAGTAACATACTCCGTGAACTCCAAAAGGTTAGTTAAACAAGACCTTCGAGTTCGAAATCCATGTTGAGTATCCTTAAAAGATTGTGCCTATCAAGATGAATCTGAACATTCTGTTTAACGAGATTTGCTAGTACCTTGCAAACTATTGAGGTCAAACTGACTGACTTGTAGTTCCCTACACACTTCATACTTCACTTTTTGAAAATTGGTACTACATTTGCAGTTCTCCAATCTTCAGGCACTTCAGAATATTCCATAGACCGCCTGAAAATTATACCCAGGGGAATTGCTAAAGCTTTAGCACACTCTACTAAGACCCTAGCATATATATCATCTGGTCCAGAAGCTTTATTAGGTTTTATATTCTGCAACTGCTTTTCTACAGCTTCTGTAGTTATTGTAAGATACTCCAACCTATCAACTGTCATGGCATAAGATTCAGTTGCTTCTATTCTACCAGAATTCTCTTCAGTAAAGACTGATGAGAATTGCTTGCTTAGTGATTCCACAACATCACAATCATCAACCACTAATTCCCCATCTACCTTCAGTGGTCCTACACTACACTTTTTAGCCTTAAATTTGTAGAAACTAAAGAATCTCTTAGCATTACCTGCTGAACATTCCCGAGCTAATTTGATTCCAGCCAGTCTTTTAGATGCCCTAACACACCTCCTAACTTTATTTCTAGCTATTTTATATGATTTGAGGGTTACCTCAGAGCTAGCATATTTTAGTTTCTTGAATGCCTGTTTCTTTGACTCCAGTAAATGCTTTACTTCCCTGGGCAGCCATGAAGGGTGCTTAACCCTGGTTAATATAATTTGCCTATTGGGAATGAACCTATCCTGACCTTGAAATAGTTTATATTTTATCATTCTCCACATTTCATAAGCATCTAAGCCCTTCAATAAGTCTGCCCAATGAATTTCATTCAGGAAGATCCTGAAATAATTGTAATTCCCTTTAGCAAAATTTGGAATCAATGTCTTATTGGTTCCTACACTTCCAACATACAATGAGAAGCGTATAATGTTGTGATCACTATTACCCAAGGTCTCTCCTATGTTCACATTTTGTACAAAATTTTCCTGATTAGTAAGCACAAGATCTAATATTTCATTTTCCCTTGTAGGTTCATGTATCATTTGAAAGAAGAAAATTTCCTCAAAGCAATCCATGAGACTTCTTCCTGATTTGTTTAGACCTATAGTTTTGCTTCCCAATCCTGTTATGCTTAAATCCCCCAACAAAACAGTTCTCTCCTGCACTCTCCTACTTATCTCTTCCTGCATCAACCTGCCCATGTTTTCATTCTGGTCTGGAGGTCTATAGAATGCCCCAATCCTAAATTGTGTTCCATTCTTCAGAATGACATCTAACCACAAGGATTCTACTCCTTCATTATGTACACTATCCTCTATGGACTGACATTTCATTACTTGTCTGACATACAAGAGCATACCTCCTCCTATCCTTGCCTCACTTTGATAAGCATGCATTTTGTAGCCTGTCAAGTCAAATTCTTGCAAGTTGTCTCCAAAAATGCTTTCATTAACCCATTCCTCTGTTATGCATACCAAATCTAACTTTTCAGACAACATATATGCATGCAGTTCCCCAATTTTGTTCCTAACACTTCTGGCATTGACATAAAAGCATAATAAACTATTCCTTCCCTTGCTTGCAAGACTTCTCTCTTTATCAGCTACATACCCCCATGACCTGCCTAGTTTCCCTGTTTCCTATTGAGAGCCTCCTCATACCTATTGCTGAGCAATTCAACTCCTCTCTTGCTCAAATGTAATCCATCTAATGCAAACATTTCAGTCCTCCCACAGAAATCTCCCCACAAATCCAAGAACCCCACCCCAAGCTCACTGCAAATCTTGGCCACCCTGGTATTCAGCCCAATGGCCCTCGAGTACCACTCTATACTTGCATTTACCATAGGGAGGATGGATGTTACCATTCCTCTTTTCCTACTTCCTGCCAACCTACCTATCAAAGCCCTATACTCTTTTATTGTTTCATCTGTTTTTGCTCTTCCAACATCATTTACACCAACCTGCACAATTACAATTGTACTCTCTCCACTACCCTTCATTACTCCTTCTATCCTATCCGCAACATCCTTTACCTAGGCCCCCTGGGAAGCAAACACGAGTCCGTTTGTTGGGGTTCCAACTGCAAAAAGTGCGATCCAAATACTTCACTCTCGAGTCCCCTAGAACTAAAACCTCCCCTTCTCTATCTTCAGCTACCTGGTCATCCTTACCTTCCTCCCTAGCAGCGTTACTATCTCTCTCTTGCAGTACCTCAAACCTATTATTAATTTCAATGCTTTCTCAATTTTCCTTAAAGCTGGTCTGGTAATCTGGCGTCTAGCTACTTTCCACTCTCTACTATCATGGACCAAACTATCTTCACCCTTATCACTCCTAGACTCCTGCACCTGGCTTGCCTGGCTGACATTTCCTATGATGGGCCCTGCCACCAAACACTTCAGGCGCTCCACCTCCCTTGTTAACATATCTACTTTCTTACTCAAGTCCCCAATGACTCCCATACACTTACACTTCCCACAGTCACCTTGTATTTTTCTCTTTTTTTTGCTATTGTTATTACTAGCTAAGTCTAGTTAAGGTAAACCTTTACTAACCAAGTTGCAAAGCTAGCTAGCAACTTATGTAACCAAGCAGTGAGAGCTATCTAGTTTATTGTACTTTAACTCCTGATCTAGTAACACTCCCACTGAATATACAACAAAATATATCCCTGATTACACAAACTAAACTAAGCAAAGATAATCTTAGTTGTCCCGACTTCCACCAGCTACAAACTCCAACTAAACCAAACTAAATATTAATATAATCAAAAAAAGCCTAGATACCTCTATAATTACACCAGTATATGAAGGTATACCTAGTGTAATTAAAGCTCACTAGTTTAGTCTTAAACTCTATCTTAAACTTAAACACCAAAAAGACTACACCACAAGACTAAAAACTATAGTAACACTCACACTGAATAAACAACAACATATATCTCTGCTTTCACAAACTAAACTAAGCAAATATAATCTTATTTATCCCAACTCGCACCAGCTACAAACTCCAACTAAACGAAACTAAATATTAATATAATAAAAAAAAGCCTAGATACCTCTACAATTACACCAGTATATGAAGATATACCTTGTGTAATCAAAGCTCACTAGTTTAGTCTTAAACTCTATCCTAAACTTGAACACCAAAAAGACTCTACGCCACAAGACTAAATAAATTATGTTAAGAAAGAATTAGTGTTATCTAATGTAACTTATAATATCTACACACAGGAAAGAAGGCAATAAACTTTCTACAAAAAACAAAACAAAACAAAGACTTAACTTACGGACGAAACTATACACCACAAGACTAAATAAATTATGTTAAGAAAGAACTTGTATTCTCTAATTTAACTAATAATATCTACACACAGGAAAGAAGTCAACAAGCTATCTACAAAATAAAAAACAGACTTATCTTAAGAACGAAACTACACTCTAACTGCACTCTATGTCTATCGCGGGGCACAAGTTCCCAGTTACTTGATCCGCCCCTGCAGATGTTGTAGATGCAACACCAACTTTGGCTTGCACAACACCAACTTTGGCTTGCACAACATCAACTTTGGCTTGCACAACACCAACGTTGGCTTGCACAACACCAACTTTGGCTTGCACAACACCAACTTTCTTCAACTTTACATTGTTGAGCGTAATAGCAGACGCTGACATAATGCATTGGAACATCAACTTACGAGGTGTTTTTTCGACCTATTCATCTGCGGTAGCATTAATGAGGACTTCACATGTCGCTTTCCTTGCAAAAACATGCACATTTTATGCGTGATGTTTCTCTCCATCGTTCGGCCTTCCGTTCCTGCTCTCATCAAGTCAAACTTCGACTCAGCGGACCACATGTATCACAACCCACCATGTAAAGTAGAATTATTAGGATTTATTTCCAAATGATCGTGGGCATGTCAGCAAGTAGGTTCATGCTTTTAGAGTCGTGATTGCATCCTTCGTGCATCTGCGGCGTTAGTTGCATGCTTTTCCACTGTGGCGCCACCTTTAGCAAAAGTCAAGGTAAGATGTATGTGGTTAAAGAGCTTAGTTGTGCTTTTTTGCAACAATGTTAAAGTTCTTTCTTTTCTCAATGACGGCCGTTTTATTTCCTTCATGTATGTATTGCAATATGTGTAATTAACAGTCCCCGGTATGTAGTTTCAATGGGTGGGCAATAATTCGTGACTGCGGGGGCAAAGCCGCTCGCTGGGTATGGGGGAGAAATTCCCCCTCCCCCCCCCCCCCCCCCCCAGTCAGCACGTTAAAATAGGCCCCGAGCCAAATGTTGCAGCCAAAACTGTCCTCCGAGATGATTCATACCATAGATACCACGACATGCCACATCCTTATACCACACCCCTGTCATATAGCGTTGGCGAAGTTATTTCTGCGCATTTTCCACCCCTGCGCACGGTGATTTGATAGCCAGTTTAACGGTGCTCTTCTATTAGTGATGTCACATGCTTTTCCAGTCTCTTCTTACCAAACATTGGTTTTCTTATAGATTCACTGCTATTCACTTGTTCAACAAACTCCGCTGCTTGCTGGTCGATTGTCTCTAAATCTAGGCTTAGATTAAAAATTGGTCATTATCCCCCCTGTTATCGAAACTATGCATTTATGCTATCACTTAGGCAATCACGACAATCGTGGCCTTCGACAAATGAGAAAAAATGCCCCACTCTTGGGCGAGAAATTATTCTTAAAATCGCATCGTTTTCGCCTCGCCTTCAACTCGCCTATACATACACAGCCTATACATGCAGTCGGTACACAAACCTATCGTATCATAACCTAACCTAAACCTGCGGATTGTACTGTTGTATGCTGTTTTATTGCGAGCGATTCTCCTTCGCTTCATCTGTAACGGGCAAAGGTGGATTTGACATGCAGGTGCGATTTTTGGACCTGTGATGTTTTCTTGTAATGATCACCAGAATGATGAGGCAAATGAGAAATACTCCTGTTGTTTTTCATGCTTTGTCTTGGTTTCTTTTCCCCGAAGGTGTTCCTGTTGCGTTACACACTTCGTTTGTTTGTTTTGTTGGGTAGGGCACTTCGGCCTGATCAGGCCATTTCGTGCCGTGAATAGAATGGATTAAAATTTATGTTATGACAGTCAGTTTATAACTCTTGAAGTAAGTTGGTTTTTGGAGAAAAGTGAAAAGTAGATTGATGAGGAAAGGGTGTGTATCTCCTAATAGTGTGGGTAGAAAAGAGGGGATGTTATGTGTACGGCAGTAGTTGGTAAGTGTTTTTCGATGTTCATGATATTTTTGACAGTGTAGGAGAATGTGTGAAACGGTAAGATGAGTGTTGCATGATGGGCATGAAGGTCGTGTTGATGCAGTGTAAATATATCGATGGGTGAGAAAAGTGTGACCTATGTGGAGCCGTGATATAACTTTTTCTTGTCTGTTTTTTTGGTATGATGTGGTCCAGTTTTCGATGGCAGGTTTGATGAGACGTAATTGTGTGTGGTTTGTGGTTTCAGTCCATTGTTTGGTCCAAAAATGTCGAATGTTTTGTGGTATTGTTGATTTGATGGCGTCAAAATGTGGTGGGATTTCTGTGATGTGTGGTAATTGTAATGTTTGTTTGGCGAAATGATCTGCTTTCTCGTTTCCTGGGATGCCACAGTGGCTGGGCTCCCACAGGAAACGGACCTTCATGTCCATCAGATGAAGTGTTTCAAGTGTGTTATAAATGGAAATATGCCAATGGTGCGAAAAGGAAAGTGAAGAAAGAGATTGAAGAACAGATTTTGAGTCAGAGCAAATGACGACATGGCGCATGGGGTGACAAATTGAACGGTTGCGGACATAGCGAAGGGCAGTGAGAATGGCGTGTAATTCGGCGATGAAAATGGAGGTCCCGTTTGGTAAGCGATGTTGTTGTGTGTATGTACCGGAAACAATGGCATTTCCTGTGCAATTTGCGTCTTTGGATCCGTCGGTGTAAACAAAAGAAACATGGTGATAACGAGAACGAAACTGCTGGAATTTTTGTTTGGCGTATTCTGGACAAAGCTGTGATTTTGGAGTGGTGGTGAGATAGAAAATATGTCTCTCGGCCATCTGCCACGGTGGTGTAGTTGGTGAAGAAAGAGCTGTAATATGTGGAATGTTGTATTGGAGTTGTGTAGAAAATGTTTTAATGCGTTAAGCTATGGTAAGCCCGGTTCGCTTTTCGGCGGGACCTAAATATTCGTGGTGTAGATTTGGGAGAATTTGTAAAGATGCGTGTGTGGGGTGGTGTTCTCGAAATTGAATTTTTGCGGCATATCTGAGTGTTTGTTCAATTCTTCGGAGACCTAATGGTGGAATTCCTGATTCGATTTGTAAAGAAGTAATGGGAGAAGTGGTCATCGCACCGAGGGCTAAACGGATGAATTTATTTTGTATGGTGTCCAAAAGTTTCAAAGCGGAGGTACTGGCACCGGCGTAGACTAGCGACCCATATTCTATGATGGGAAGAACTAAGGATTTGTAGAGATGTAAAAGCGTATGACGATCGGCTCCGAATGAGGAAGAAGTAACACAGCGAAATAAATTGAGTCGGTGAAAACATTTGGTCTGAACGTGTTTGGTGTGTTGATACATGGATAGCCTACGATCAAAAATAATGCCTAGAAATTTAAATGAATTTACAAAAGGTATGTTGTTGTTACCGAGGTGAAGCGGTGTGTCTGGGTTCGGGCAGGGTGTTGATTTGCTAAATATCACTGTTGCAGATTTTGGGGCCGAAAAAAGGAAGCCATACTTTAGGGACCATTCGTGTACTCGGTCAAGTGCGTTTTGTAATCTAATTAAACAATGTTCATAATATTTGCCGGAACACTAAATCGCACTATCGTCCGCAAACATCGAGTATGATAGATTGGCAGGCATGTTATCGAAAATATCATTAATGATGATGTTGAATAATACTGGTGAAATACAACTCCCCAGTGGTAATCCGTTCTTAAGAAAACGTGGATCGGAAATCGCTGACCTACACTGGAGATGAAAATGACGGGAACCGGACAAAAATCCTATCGAATAATGAGCTAAATTTCCTTTGACGCCGAAGTGAAGAAGTTTGGAAATTAATGCCGGTTTGTATCCATATCATACGCTTTACTTTAATGTCTAAAAATACTGCAATGGTGTGTTCATGTTTTTTATAACCAAGGCGTATGTCAGTTTCTAATCGAATGAGATGATCTATTGTACTATGGCCATGACGAAAACCGCATTGAATTGGAGATAACAGATGATTTGTTTCTAAGTACCAGGTCAGTCTTTTTACAATCATACGTTCTAAAAGTTTTCCTAGACAACTGGTGACAGCGATGGGTCGGAAATTGTTGTGGTTGCTGTGGTTTTTGCCGGGTTTTGGAATAGGGATGATGATGGTTTCCTTCCAGGTTTCGGGGAAAGTATGGCCAGACCATAATGCATTAAATGTTTGTAAGATGCAATGTTTGGTGTCGTTGGATAAATGTCTGAAAAAGGAATAATGTAAATTGTCGGGACCTACAGAAGTATTACCGGCTGAGGAAATTGCAGTATCTAGTTCTGAAACTGGAAACGGGATATTGTATGTTTCAGTGTTGTCCGAATCGAATTGTGCCAAATCGGTGTGAAATGTGTGTTGTGCATTTTGTAGAAATTCCGGTCTGTAGTTGTTGTCAGAGCTATTGTGAGCCATGGTGTCCGCTATTGTATTTACTATTGTTTGTGGGTCTGTAATTGCGGTGTTTTGAATTTTGAGTGCCGGGAGTGATTTAAATGGAGTGCGTCCTGATAATCGGCGGATTAACTGCCAGATTTTGCCTAAAGGTGTTCGAGAGGTGAGTTGTTGTAAATATAGTGACCATGAACGGCGACGAGCTTCGCGAATGATGGGGCGTGTCTTCGCACGTTCATAATTACGGCTGATTAAATTTTGTTGGTCGGGATGGCGTAAATATTTTATAAATGCTCTCTTTCTTGCGGCTATTGCTCGGGAAACTTCTATCGACCACCAGGGGACTGGTGTTCTTTTTGTGAAAGGTTTTGTTAGGGGAATAGCGATGGAAGCTGCTTCGAGAAGTGTTTTGGTAACTTGGTTGATGTTTTCGACGGGAGAAATGTTGGGGTTGTATTGAATATGTGAAAGTTCCTGAAAAGTTGTCCAATCGGCCTTCGAAATTTTCCAGCGAGGGATAAAACTGGGTGTCGTATCTGCCGCAGTTGAAAATGTGGGTGTTAATTTAATGGGGTAATGATCGCTGGCATGAATATCAGTGTCTATGGTCCAATCATAATCATTGGCCAGGGTCGGAGAGCATATTGATAAATCAATAGCTGTTTCTGTATTATGTCCAAGGTGAAAAAAGGTTGGTTCTCCGGTGTTCAGTAATACTAAATTATGTCGGTCTAAAGTTTGTTCAATGATGCGGCCACGAGTGTCTGTAAGTGTGCGTGTTCTATCCCACGCTGGGCTATGGGCATTAAAATCGCCAAGTAATATGAAAGGATTCTTGAATTGTGTTATGAGGATGTCTAATTGTATCAAAATGTTTGTGTTATCTGTTTGTGGTGGAATATAAATGGAACATACATCCACATTCCTGCCATGCAAACGCAAAGTACAAGCTACGGCTTGTAAAGGTGAATTCAGTGTAATTTGTGTATGTGTAAAATCATTGTTGATGTACAGTGCTGTACCGCCATTGCGATGTGGTCCACGGACCTCATCGTGACGGTACAGTGAGTAATTGGAAAAATTGAAGTTATATGTATCTGTAGGCAAAAACCATGTTTCTTGAAGTGCTATGAGAAAAGGTGCGAGAATATTGAAAAAGCTTTCATTTCGGCCCATTTGGATAATAGACTATGGCAATTCCATTGGAGAAATATGGTCATTGGTGCGAATTCATATTTGTTGGCATCTTTCGTTGCCTGGCGCAGCCACGATTGAAGTTCAGGTGGGTACGTATGTTGAGTGCGGCCGGCGGTGTTTGGCTCGCTCGAGCCGTCCGGCCGACCGGTGACCTTGGCAGAATCACGCCGTCCGGCCACTGCCGCGGGGGACGCCCGCCGGCCGGGAGTCGGTCGGGTCACGTGGGCGCCGGCCGGCGCTGGGCCGGACCGCCGGCCCGTTGGCGGGGAACGAGAATTTGCTCCCGCAGCGGAGTGACTGCGGGGCCTATCACTCCTCCCTGGAGTGGTCCGTTTGTTTGGAGCCGGAGTGGTCTGAGTGTTGGGAGCCAGGGTGGTTTGTGTCGGAGTGGTCTGAGTGTTGGGAGCCAGGGTGGTTTGTGTCGGTGTGGTCAGTGGAGTAAGTTTTTTTTAGTGGAGCTAAACCGGGAATCATGTCTGTTTGCATCGAGGCAGAAGTAGTGTTGACGCGACGTGTGGGGGGAGCAACGATGGCCGCCTGAGCATACGTTTTCGTTGACGGGGAGATGGCTTCGACAGACCGTCTGGCCTGGGGGTATGACACCCCGGTCGTGGCCTTCACAGCGCAGACCTCCTTCTCCTTGCGCAATACTGGACAGAGGGGTGATGTGGTCAGGTGGTCGGGTGTGTTGCAGTTAAGACAGTGGACAGGTTTGGAGCAGGTGGAATCAGGATGGGGTGATTCACCACACTTTGGGCAGCGTGCTGTTTGGCGACAAGTCTTGCTGCCATGCCCAAAGCGCTGCCAATTGAAACAGCGAAGAGGATTAGGAATAAAGACACGGACTTGGAATCGTAGGTATCCGGCGAGTAGGGACTTGGGAAGAGTGGTAGAATTGAAGGTAAGGACAAGGAGGCTCGTATCACGTTTCTGGCCATCTTTGAAGGATGTGATGCGGCGGACGTGGGTCACCCCCTCCGGCCTGAGCTCCGCTTGAATATCTTCCTCAGACATGAAGCGGAGCTCCGGCGCGAAAACGGTGCCCTTGGTGGAATTGCGGTTGGAGTGGAGTGAAATGGTTTGGGCTCGGCATTGGGTTTTAATGACCAAGGTTCCGTTCGCAGGGGCTTCAATGTCGGGATTGGCTAGGGAGCAGATGGCAAGGAGTTGTTTAGTCGGCCAGAAAACGTTGATACGGCGGAAGGAAACGGATTCCTCGACAGGCTTGACTACAATGTAAGAGCCAGCACTGTCGAGGTAGGGTTCAATGGGTTCAGGTTGGGATGAAGTGGTCTGGTTCGAGCGTGGGTCAGCGGCGTGGAGAGTGATGGTCTGGTCTGGATTGCGAGGCGAGGCCGGTGTCTTGGGACGAGCAGGGTTCGGCGAGGCGCAAAGGGCTTCCATGGCGTCATCGAGGGGAATAGTTCGGCGCGGGTCATCAACAGTTCCATCAATCGAGGGAGCATCAGGGGCCAGGTCCGTGTTCGTGCGATGGTCGTCAGGTGTGGTCAGAGGAGGAAAATCCGAGTCCGAGTCCGCTGGCGAGCATGGGTCCATATCTTTTTTTCGTTTTTTCCCCATCACGGGGAAAAAATCCTACCTAGTGTAATATAAACAAAGATAACGGACACACAGAAACTCAGGGAACGGAAATACGACGACGACGAAAACGGGTGGAGTGACGGGTGTCACCCCACTAGAAAAGAAATGCGAAAAGAGCGACGGGTGTCACCCCACGAAAATGAAAAATAAACTGCTATAACCAGCAGTCAGTCAGGCGAAAACTGGCGCGGCGGAAGAATCAGTAGGCTCTGGCAATGTGTCACCCGATAGCACTGAATACTCCATGTTATACACTTCCATCATATTTTACTATCATGGTCATAAACTGTGAAGTTTGTTTTAAGAACTGTTTGTTATTATTATATGTTATGTGGCATGCTGCATATTATCCAGTAAGTGATTACCATGCTATATATTGCATCAAACAATACGATCCACCGGGTAGTGCGATAGGGATATGATCCACAGGGTCATACACCAACCTTACAATTTACTGTTTCGTCACCAAGTATTATCCCTGACATAGATATCTACAAATAAGCCGGAGACCGCCCCTGCTCTCGCCCATGTACCTACCAAGAGATGAAACCATCATCCCGGACTACCATTTTCATGTGCTCTTTCCAACCCTATTAGCCCCGTTCCGATCTTCTGTACTGTTGTGAATGAGAGCATGGTAGCAAGGTGTACCCGGGGTCGCTACCCGTAGGTAGCCCCGCACTAGCACAGCCCCATCTCTCAATGGGACAACTTAATAAACGAATGACAACTCAATTGGTGTCGCAAATTTGCACAAACTGATTGCATTTTGAGATGCTGCGAGCATGCATTTGCTGAATCATTGCATCGTAATAGAATCAACACTCGAGAATATGAACTGGCTTCAAGCTGCAGTGCATTAACATCGGGGCTACGTGGCCCCACGTATTTAGCTCACACGAATGATCCACTGCTTTTCTAGTCACCGTACGCAATTCGCACGACCAGAAGCTTACCTACCTCGTCGGGCAAACAATCTGCTATGACGTGCTGACATGGTCTCACGTCAATCGGTATCGTCGCAGCACTAACACTGATGATGCAACCGAAACCGTCCGCCCCTGAGTGGAGCTGCTGCCCATCTCTTCACATTCCGTGCAAGCTGTCACCTATACTGTAAAACTGATTAGCACCTTTGCTGTTAATTGCATGCTAAGTGGCTGCTTTAAAAAAACACGCTGTTTCCGATAGCACCCTAAGAATGTTTTTCACAAGCACCATATGCACTATTCGCTTGTAGGGGGCTAAGTCCTACGCGAAGGCGCTAGACTGCAAGAATGAGGATGCTTGACCCTGGCAGCCATGAGTGGTATGTCAGGCAGTCCAGAATACTTAGCGGGGGTGGGAAGTCGTTGCCTATCCTAACCGGAATCGGTCGGTCATGACGGCGATATGTGCGGGTGATGAGACTATTTGGACGGAGCTGTACGATTATTCTGGACTGATGCGTTGGTTCGTATGAGTGAGACCTCAGGGGAAACTTTGGAATGTATGCTCGATCTTGCAGAACAGCACGCATTGCGACGCGTATGCCAAGACAGCCCACGTACATCCATTATGCTACTTTGACTCCGCCCGCATCTCTGAATTCCTCCTCCTAGAACGCACCTGGAGGGGAGAGGGGACACCATAACCCTTCCCATCAACATTTCGTTCCTAATTGTGGTCGAGCTGCGGAATAAGGAGCAATGGATTGCGCGGCTTCATATCTATCTCATGATGTTCGGCTGGACCTTATCTTTCTCAATTCTGACATTTCAGGTCAGATTAACGACAAATATTTCAAAGTATTTGGATAAAAACGTTTCTATCACGCATCAAACCGAATCTTACGCGGGCAAAGCCATGACACAAAAAGCATTTTATGACGCAATGCGACTTCCCAGCTTTGTAATGATCCTGTGTGAGGCGCCGCAATGTTTGCAAGCGAATCACTTGACATCAAGTTTAGACAATTTTTTGTTTGTTTGTGACAGGGTTGATTTTCACTCCAGTGAAAATCAACGTGCACAAACTCTCCTCTAGCCAGGAAAAGGAGTGGGAATTATGCCAAAGTTCGATGAATTCAAGAATCAAGTTTGGAGTTACTTAATTGCGACGAGTGAGGGCGCATTACGAGCGAGAGTGAAGCCCGAGCGAGTGGACTTGCGTGCACTCGCATACTCTTACATATACTATGCTTATGTTATAGTGATTATACTATACGTATAATCGCATACATATACTCGTATGCGATAGAAGTTTGTCTGAGCGGCCCAGCCCGTCACGACCTCACCGTCACGCCTTTGACACCGTAATAATTTTTCGTTGCAACGCGTCAAGTCCTAATGACCTTAGCTCAGAATTACACCTTACACCAATTGTAATTGGTCTTTTCCTTTTGGTATTCAGCAGTTCTTACCACAAGTGATATAACACCGTATCAGGCATGCATGGGCATGTATGCATGTATATGTGGTGCGACAATCTACGTTGAACTGAGAATACTGTGTGAGCGTAGCGTATTTGTGAGTGTCGATATTAATTTGACAAAATGTGCTACAATTTTACTTCTGCAACAGCAAAAACATGCCCACAAATCTGAGCTATCGCCAATAGATCGTGCGCAAAAACAAAGAATGAGTAAACCGCTCTGAAATATCAGACATTTGGACAGTTTGACCTCATTTGACTTTGGAGGTTTTGACCCAAAAACGTGAAGCATACTCAGGCTAGAATCCCCTGAGGGCATTACCTACCCTATTAATTTCGCTGCTCTGGATCCATTAGCTTTCTAGATCTCATGTGGTCAGCTCAATATTTCCCTCCTTATCCGAGCGCGATGCGGCCAACTGTTCACCGGGACGGGTGTGAGTGTAAAAGGATACCCAGCAGCTTGAAATGATCCTTTGGCTCCCGACACACTTCTGCGTCTGCGATGGAGGTTTTTTTTTAGTTCAAACTGCTCTTGCTTGTCCTTACTTAAGTTCCCCATACACAGTAGAGTTTATCTCACTACACTTCTCGTGGTCCATCTGAAAGACCACACAATGTCGCCGATCCTCGCTGAGTGGCTCGGCGGCATCGGAATCTAATAAGATATACATAGTGCATGAGACCGCCGCATGTGACGTAGCACATTATAAAGGCCTATGCCAGACCTTTAAGGATGGAGAATGTGTCCCTTGCGTTTCAAAGCTGCGCAGTGTTTTACACCAAGCACGTCGGCGTGGCATCCTGACCAGAAATGAACCCTTTCTTATTATGTGGTTTCTGCTTCTCTGTGTAAAACTACTCTTCACTATATTGTTCAACTAATAATGCGCTATCCGGCACCTCTTGATATAGTTCGTTATCTACGATCGCCTAGGGGGTTACAATCGCCCCCCCCCCACCATTAGGAACAATCAGGATCAGGAAAAATCCCATGGCAATCGACAACCCTCGTTTTGTCATCTCTAAACATTCCGCTAACATTTTTGGCCTGAATTGACTTTTTGGGCGCATGAAATTCCGAGAAGTGCGTTGCGATGGGACATTGTTTTGAACAGCTCTGATGACTCTTTGTGACACGTACTATGGATATATTACGAGAGAGCAAAGAAAACGTGATAAGTAAACACAAACTCATGACCACTGGTCATGACCAGCCATATTACAATAACAAAGAGTATACTGAGTTACTTGGGATCGTAAGCCCCTTATTGATATCTAGCAAGTATTCGGCGTGTTATGAACGGCCTGATCTGACCCCCATGCCTATGTTGGTGTCGGTCGTGGATGACCTGATCTGAATCCCACACCGATGTTGATGGCGGTCGTGGATGACCTGATCTGAATCACACACCTATGTTGGTGCCGGTCGTGGATGACCTGATCTGAATCACACACCAATGTTGGTGTCGGTCGTGGATGACCTGATCTGAATCACACACCTATGTTGGTGCCGGTCGTGAATGACCTGATTTGATTCCCACGGCTATGTTGGCGTCGGTCGTGGATGACCTGATCTGAATCCCACGCCCATGTTGTTATCGGTCGTGGATGACCTGATCTGAATCTCACGCCTTCGTTGGTGTCGGCCGTGGATGATCTGATCTGACTCCTATACGCACGTTCGAGTCGGTCGTGGTTGACCCGAGCCGACTCCCATGCTGACGTCGATCATGGATGACCTGACCCGACATGACACCGCGCTGCTGCCGCTGCTGCCGGCTGCGGGAGATGCCGCCGGACGTGGCGGTCGGCCCCGCGCCGTGGACCTGCCGCGCCGTGCCGGGGAGGTCCCGACGCGTAGGTGGAGCGCCACTGGGGGCGGGACGTGCCGACGTCGGCGGCGTCACGCCGCTGCCAGTCGGTGGTCAAGACAGGTCACATCGGCCGGCGACAGTACAGCACCAGCGACACGCCCGGCGGCTCTGTGGAGGTGAGTCACACCGAGCGGCTCTGTAGATATGGGTCACGCCCTGCGGCTCTGTAGAGGTGAGGAACACTGTCACACCCGGCGGCTGTGTAGAGGTGAGGAACACTGTCACACCCGGCGGCTGTGTAGAGGTGAGGAACACTGTCACACCCGGCGGCTGTGTAGAGGTGAGGAACACTGTCACACCCGGCGGCTGTGTAGAGGTGAGGAACACTGTCACACCCGGCGGCTGTGTAGAGGTGAGGAACACTGTCACACCCGGCGGCTGTGTAGAGGTGAGGAACACTGTCAAACCCGGCGGCTGTGTAGAGGTGAGGAACACTGTCACACCCGGCGGCTGTGTAGAGGTGAGGAACACTGTCAAACCCGGCGGCTGTGTAGAGGTGAGGAACACTGTCACACCCGGCGGCTGTGTAGAGGTGAGGAACACTGTCACACCCGGCGGCTGTGTAGAGGTGAGGAACACTGTCAAACCCGGCGGCTGTGTAGAGGTGAGGAACACTGTCACACCCGGCGGCTGTGTAGAGGTGAGGAACACTGTCACACCCGGCGGCTGTGTAGAGGTGAGGAACACTGTCACACCCGGCGGCTGTGTAGAGGTGAGGAACACTGTCACTCTCTGCGGCTGTGTAGAGGTGGAGGAACACTGTCACACCCGGCGGCTGTGTAGAGGTGAGGAACACTGTCACACCCGGCGGCTGTGTAGAGGTGAGGAACACTGTCACACCCGGCGGCTCTGTAGAGGTGAGGAACACTATCACACCCGGCGGCTGTGTAGCGGTGAGGAACACTGTCACACCCGGCGGCTGTGTAGAGGTGAGGAACACTGTCAAACCCGGCGGCTGTGTAGAGGTGAGGAACACTGTCACACCCGGCGGCTGTGTAAAGGTGAGGAACACTGTCACACCCGGCGGCTGTGTAGAGGTGAGAAACACTGTCACACCCGGCAGCTGTGTAGAGGTGAGGAACACTATCACACCCGGCGGCTGTGTAGAGGTGAGGAACACTGTCACACCCGGCGGCTGTGTAGAGGTGAGGAACACTGTCACACCCGGCGGCTCTGTAGAGGTGAGGAACACACTGTCACGCCCTGCGGCTGTGTAGAGGGGAAGAACACTGTCACACCCGGCGGCTGTGTAGAGGGGAGGAACAATGTCACATCCGGCGGCTCTGTAGAGGTGAGACACACTGCTGCATTCGGCTGATCTGTGGAGTTTGGACAACCGGTCGTTAAAATCAGCTGATCATCAAATATATTGGTTAATAGCCCGAACATCAATGATATGCAGTTTTCCCAAGTAGGGCCTGCAACTGCAGTGAAGCAACACAAAAATGTTTCAACTGGTTTCACCAGATAACAACAATACACTACGGATGAAGCAAGGTTATAATGCCCAGTATATGGTAAAAGTCTAACATTGCAATACGTGGTTTAAACATGATGTACATACCAGTACCGTTTTGTACTGCGAGTTACATAAGCAATCTACATAATTTTTTTCAACGTTTGTACCCACAATGCAAGCAAAAAAGAAGCATTCTCTCCAGAAGTAATTATAGTGTATGGATAGGCTTTCATAGTTTACAGCAAAATTATACAAAAAGCATCTATTAAAATGCGCGGCATATTACTTGCCTTCCTAACATAGAAAAAAAAACAGCGAAATTGCGACCATAAGCAGCGCGTCACTCATTTATGTTTGAATGATCTGCAAAGCATTGCACACCACATGCAGTGTCTTGTTCACTCTACTAGTATATCTAAAATTCAACAGTCAACATTTTTCAGTCTTCAAACTTTATATTGCATCCTCTTCTACTCATACTCCGCAGTCAAATTATTTGCCGTACAACCTTTGGTTGTGACGTTTAGTTCTGCATATTTAGCTTCTGGATGTTAGAAAGGTTTCATGTTAGCTGGAGGCTACATAGCATAAAAAGCTAAAGCAATGAATTATTAATGGAGGAATTGGCAGCAAAAACATCATTGGAACGGAACCATATATTGAAGGAAGCAACGACTACCAGACAGCCACCAGTGCAACTCAACTGATCACTAAATTAGTGATATCACTAATCAAGGTCGGCTTTTATGTTTGGGTGCCTGTAAAAAGCAGGTAGCAATGTTCGATCGTTCTCTTCGTTTTTGTTTATCCATTGCAACATGTCAGGACACCAACGAATTTGTCATTCTTTAATTAATATTTCAACTATTAGCCAAAATGAAGTGGCATGACCTGTATGTAACAAAGCCTCAAGTCAAACGACTGGTGCACTGCAGTCAACGGGCTAAGGATGGACAGTATATATATATATATATATATATATATATATATATATATATATATATATATATATATATATATATTGATGAATAGCGGCAGCTAAATATAGGTGAATTGAAATCATATCTGGGCACTTTCAATTAATACGCAAACAACCGTATCCCATAGCAAAACAGTCCACAGGATTCACCATGTAAAATTGCCGTCTTTTGAGCCATCCTTGCTTAATGATGCTCATGCATTTCTTATGACGGTTACATGGAATGTGAGTTGGCATCGAATTCAATATGCGGAGCATTTTCAAGTTTGTTGCTGTACATTGTAATCATTAATGGTTACTTGATGCATTTGTTGTTCGAATGAACGATAGTATCAACGCTTTCGTTGAAAACGAAAGCGACGCAGCAAGTGATGCTTAGGCAGCCCATTTGTCTTGTTTTTGTAGTAAATCGTCATGAAGTTTGAAGACGGAATATTAGAACTTTAATTTCGGGATCTAGTAGTGGTATTTTTTTTTAAAAAGAAGTTTAATCCGAGTTCTTGCCGGGGTGGCTTTATGAACCAGGGTTCTATTGATAAGCAGAGCCTGTTGCGTGAACCCTGGCCCCACCACCCATCCATGAATTCCAGTTCAATGACATAACTTTGACCGAGAGTTTAACGTGCCGTCAATGCACCGACACGGCCGCCCGGTAGCTCGTCCCCGGCCTTATCGGGCCAGCTGCCAACTGACCCTCCCAGCCGGGGGCTAAATGCGAGCGCGTGAAGCGACTCAAACCCTGTGTTGCCAGGATAGGGGAGAGCAGTGCAGGCCAGCGCTCTAACCAACTGAGCTACCGAGGCGGCATCGGTATGGTAAGATTATTTGGATGCAACACATGTTGCAGCATTTGACAAATTATTCAACACTGAATAAATCAATGATTGGTAACGTTCGTCAAAGTTAGCTTCGATGTTGGCGTTGCCTCGGATTGACGATGGTCAGTACTGGGTATTAGCCTATGTGTTTTGAGAATTATCTTTCAGCCATCATGTTGTTGCTATCAGTACCTGTTAATACACAAAGAAAGTCTTGATACGAGGCTGATTTTCAACTCTTCTTTTGGAGGTGAACGAGATCCTCAAAGGCGGTGTGAATTGGCGTGACGACGTGAATTTAATTGAGTTGAAGACGGCGTGAATGTGACGTCTACTTAAGGAACAACAAACCCCATGGTGCTAAATTATCACCGGATTGTTCTGCGCAACTTCGTTGCTTGCATTTTCCGTTGAAGGTATGCTTTCTTTGGAAAACGTGTACATTACAAGCCGGTCTTTTGACTGGGCTTCAGTGCAGAGGCGCAGCCAAGGGGAACGGGGGCCAGGGCCCCCTTAGCAACCAAAAAATACAGTAGATCAAACAAGGTGTGTTGAGATTTTCACCACTCAAAACCGGAAATGTTCGGCGCGTGAAGCGCACCGACAGCGGTCTCTGTTTCACCACCTTTTGGGGGCCGCCCCACCCCCAAAAGGAAATCCTGGCTCCGTCCTTGCATCAATGCATTTTGACTGGGTTCTAACCGGGCTTGGTCACATCAGCCGGCCGGGCCCTCGCTTCGGTCTGAAAACGTTTGGGTATTTGTCACCTCTACTGCTGACCTGCTTTGCGACATTTTATCGGCTGCTATTGGCGAATGCATCCCCCTTGCTCATATGCACCTAAGGTTCCCCCATGGTTTGAGATGCTCAGCCTTCACGACATCCAGTCGGGTCGCCGATCTCGTTACATGCGTAATATGTTGTTCAATGCCAAGGACCCATGGCCATGCAAAGCGGCGCAGTATATCACACATAATGTGAATACTGGGATAGCTTATGTCAGTGAAACAGCCTGGCCACAGCTGGTTAGATTAAAGAAACATGCTGCAGATGCAAAGCATGGACTTGCAAACTGGCTATACGGGCGAAATATTTGTATATTACCACCTTTTTGTCTAGTTATCAGAGAAGGCATTGACTTTGATCTTATCTTAGCTGAGCTTACATATCCGCCATGACAGCATGGAACCATGTCATAGCGCCGTACGGAAAGAGCACATATCATCTTACTACGGTGTTGAAGAGAGTGAAGTGCAAGCTCGCCAAGACGAGTAATCACATAGCGTTTCTTACTGGGTGCAGGGCAGCGAAGTTGTACGTAGGGCTTACGTTCCAGTGCCAATCTGGCAAGCAAGCGTTCTCAAGGTTTCGTAAGAGTAGCTGAATTGGCACCTCCTCAGGATCAGATTCGCTTTTTGAAGAATGAAAAAGCATTGGAACTCACGAGACGAGGATGTGCCGATGACTGCCAGTGACAGCTATCGCTGGGAGATACCTTATTAGCGGACGACTTCGAAACTATTCAGTCAGTGACCAAGAAAGCCAGTGACGGAATTTGCCACAAGAACTCCAGCGAAGAAGCTTGAGGTGCTGTCTCGAGGAAGAAGTTTGAGGTGCTGTCTCGAGAAGAGCAGAATGCAATGGTGGGAGGATGAAGACGGTCTCAAGCAAGTAGTTGGTAAATGCAGTGGTAGGGACCTGGTCCCTGCTCAGACGATTGTACTGGAAAAAAACGACTCGGTTTTGCTCCGACAACGAAATCCGTTCCGGATAAGGGAACCGAATCTTCCGTTGATTCCGGTATCCTTAAAATTAAATGCGCAAGTGAAACGAACGTTATCCCGATGAAGCTGAGCAGCATTCTATCCAAGGCTAAGGATGTCGCACCGAACGGCAACTTATCAATCTGGAAATGGACGTCCCTGAAGTCATTGCAAGGAAGGTTAGATGTAATAATTATCCGAATACATATAGGTACATAGAGGCACTACGGTAGTAGTCCTTTCAGATCAGCAAAATTAAGACAAGTTACAGCAACTGCTCATCGATTATACCTATCGAAAGCTGTACAGAGATTCCACAGCTACCAAAGAAAGACAAATGAGGGAAGTTATTGATGGGCTACGAAAACCGGCCAGGAATCAGAAAAGCTAGCCAGGAAACTGAAACCCAATCACTCGTCGCCTCCTTCCCTGTACGTTCTTCCCAAGGTCCACAAAGAAGGAAAGCCTCTTAGGCTCATTACATGCATAATTGGCTCATCTGAATGTAGAACTGCATCCTATCTAGCTCGAACTATCTGTCCTGTTCTCGCCAAGTCTGGTTTACACTATAATGAATTATACGCATTTCGTCTGGAGCTCGGCCATGTCCAGGCTACTGGCTAGTGTTGAGGTAGTGTCACTATTCACCAAGGTGCCTGCAGGACAAGGAGTTGATGTGGTGAGTCGTAATTTAAGAAACGACCTGACACTGTCGAAAGTAGCAGAGTTGGATGTAGACTATTTGCGGAGGTTAATGCTAGCGTGTCTGTAGGAATGCAGATTTGTTTCAATTGCATGGGCCAGTATTACGAACAGACCGACGGTGTACCCATGGGACTCAGTTTTGCTGTAGTTTTTGCCGATGAGTGTGTGAAAGAGCTGGAAGATAGTTTGCTGCAAAGCTCATCTCTGTAGCCGCTGCTCTGGAGACGATATGTGGATGATACTTTCACTGTACTGATACACTGATGATACTCATCTCTGTAGCCGCTGCTCTGGAGACGATATGTGGATGATACTTTCACTGTACTGATACACTGATGATGCTCATCTCTGTAGCCGCTGCTCTGGAGACGATATGTGGATGATACTTTCACTGTACTGATACACTGATGATGCTCATCTCTGTAGCCGCTGCTCTGGAGACGATATGTGGATGATACTTTCACTGTACTGATACACTGATGATACTCATCTCTGTAGCCGCTGCTCTGGAGACGATATGTGGATGATACTTTCACTGTACTGATACACTGATGATACTCATCTCTGTAGCCGCTGCTCTGGAGACGATATGTGGATGATACTTTCACTCTGTAGCCACATGGGCAAGAAAATCTCCAACAGTTTCACCAGCATCTGGACGCAGGCAATCCTGACATGGAATTACCATGGAACTAGAAAATTATGGATGGCTGCCGTTCCTTGATGTAATGGTTAGAATGGATCATGGTCGTCTGAAAACATCAGTATGCGAGATTCCTCATCATCTCAGCGTCCTAACGGCTCCCTCCAGCTCCTCGGCATTTCGGTGCGAAACCTAGCAGAAAGAATCAGGACATGGCTGGACTGTTATGACTGCATATCCACGGTAGTATATGCTCTCTATTCATTCTTAGCTGACCACATTTCGCTCCGGTTTTGTGCTGCCTATATGAATTGCCCTCCCTTTTGATACGTCCCTCATCTTCTTAAGTGTGCATCCCTTTCCTAAGTAAGCCCCCCCCCCCCCACATCAGTCTCAGGACCAGACGAAATCCTGATCAGCATCCTGCCTGAATCAGCCGGACGGATGAAGTGGTTCCAGCGGTGGTCCGGTCTCCGCAAATGCTGTTTCCAAACACTGACCACTAACCTACGTATGTCCGTTGCATACGACTTGCCCCTACACCCGTCACACACGCCCGATCAATAGACCGAAAACAACGAGCACCACTGAAAGTTAGCTATTTGGGGTTACAGAGTGTATTGACTGTGATTATCGAATAGCACGCAATGCTCATCATCGCTGCGAACGGCTAATTCCACAACTGAACTATTTCCGGTCACCCTGCAGAGTCCTGCTCCGCCTACTTCTCAAGTTACTTTCCATCTCCTGGCCATCCCACGCGATAATGGTGGGTCCGCTGCCCACTTGTCGGGTTAGAACCGCACTGGACGGCGGAACCTGGTCGGGTAACAGCGTTTCATGGTCGGAATACGGAAAACACCCACATGGTCGTAGCAGAGGCGTGGCTCTGTCACAGTGTCCGTCAAGCCAGTTCAGGTCAGTCCGTCCATTCACCGCCAAGCGAGGTCGTCCTCTCCGTCTGTCTCTCCTGTCCTCGTCTCTTACACCCCGGAGCATCTCGGCCCGTCTTGTTTCTCGTTCAAGTGCTTCCACTTGCCCACGATATGCCATCTCGACTTCCACTGGCTTTTGGCGGTGTCCCGGAGCACATTTCCGATGCGCCTGCCTCGGGCTACGTCGACATGGTGGCACACGTCTACCCCAGTTTCCGTCGCAGGCCGTCGCCCTATACCCCCATCACCCAGGGAGATGGGGGACCGGCGGCACCGGGTGTTCTTGTGCTCTGTTCAGTGAGCCCGTGGTGACCGGTCGGCTCAGTTTGTTCTGATGTTCCTGCTGTCGGGTGAACCCGCAGCTTGTTTGTATGTACACCCTTTGCTGTTTGGCGCTGTTTCACACGACTCTGGTGCAGGGGGAAGCTTACTTTCCAGATTTGAAGTCGGAACGAATACCGACTTCGACCCGGGTACATTTTCGTGGGCGGAATTTTTGTTCTTGCCTCGAAATATGTCCACCGGTAGCCGACGGGAGAAGCTTATGTAGTCAATAAATCATATGTATGATAATGGCGAGTTTCCTGGGTGGGGGGGGGGGAGGGGGCGGAGGCTCTCCTTCTCTTCAGCACTTGGATGTAATTGTTAAACATGCTACACCTTTTCAGGAACACGAGTGTCAGGGTCGAAGCTATGCTGTTCCAACTGGTCGAGCATATGAAATATCTACCGTTACTTTTTTATGCGCAAGGGTGAGGCTTAGGATGCTGCAGCCTTCGGTTGGGATCCAGGGGTCAAGATCCCTTAATGGTAGTTCAGTGGCGAAGCCCCAAGGAACATTTCGTGCTTAGGAAACTTCGTTGGTCAAAATTTAACACTAAATGTCCACGGCTTACCCTCTGGCCGCACTGTGCAACACTGTGACTCCCTCTAACTGCCCTCTAACTCCCTCAAGCTAATACTGTGCTGAACCATAAATGCAGAACAGCAATTATATTAAAATAGCAGACGTTCGATTGAAATTGGTTCATTGTCTTTCTGATATCACTAGCAACCTATGCATGCACGAATAAAATACCATTATCAATGAATCCTTACAAATCCATTTCACTTATATTATAACGCTACTTATGGGAAGCTTCCCCCGAACCAGAGGCGCAGTCAGGGCGGTCGCCCTATCCCCTTAGCGACGAGAAATACACTACATGAAACAAGAAGCTTTGAGGTTTCACCACATCAAATCAGAAATATTCGGCGCGTGAAGCGCTCCGAAAGCTGTCTTTGTTTCATGCCATTATTTTGGTGGGGCCCCTCTTAAGAAACTCATGGCTGCGCCCCGGTCCCGAACCATGGTCTCACCTGACACCCAGACCCGTCATAGGTGCCTACATACGGCTGATGAAAGTGAAGGTGTACTTCTTCAGTGATATCAGAACTCTAAAAATAATCATATAATTACTCAGGAAATAACTTATCAGTATTTGAGCCATTTACCGCACGTTATAAAACGGTCCACTTCAGGTAGTGAAATGTCAAAATATCTGGTTACACAATAAACTTGCTCTGTTTTTACGACCAATTGTTTTTGTTATCATTGACACCAGTGCCTCGCCAGATCAATATCAATCGCATGTGTTTCAGAAATGCAATTATCGTTGTTTTATAAGCATCTGCTAATGGGAATTAGAACGAAGGAATAAAACATACGAATGGTAAAACCGAAGTAGCATTAACGTGCTAACTATTTATTACACAAATTAATTATGGGTGGTTCGAAACTGAAATGAACACTCGCGACTACAGACCACAAATCATTTTAAATATGTTCGCCACAACTGAGAGATTCAGCCAATTATATCAGGTGGAGCCGGAGGTCGGACCGGCCGGCTTAAATGTGAGTTATTCGGGATTAAGGACCTTTCGACAAAAATACGTGATAGTTTAGAGCACATGGCCGGCTTAAATGATGCTAAGCTCACAAAGCTAACATAAGTTTTACTTGTTCATGGTTCAGGGTTGTGTAATAACTTTTACGCGTGGATAAATTGTCTCTCCCAACTTTCTACCACCTGCTAGGGCCAGATAAGGTATCTGGGAGGCTGTCGAATAGCCTGTCGGACCACTAGTGCTGTGCCTATGTGATGGATCGATTCCCGTGGAGGAATTTTGGTCAGAGACAATGGTTGCCCGAAATAATCTACCAAATGCGAGTGCATGCACTTTCGACGAAGCCTCACCATGTACAGGAATAATTGAGGTATCTTGTTTGCCATCTGATTCAGATAGGATTCCACCACATTCATGACAGGTGCCTTGCATTCCTGCACGGATGATTTTGTAGATTTGCTCGCAGTGGTCCCTTGTCCCTTATGGACAGATTGCAGGCTTTCTGTTGATGCCTGCATGCCAGCATTGTAATGAGTTATATTCGACATCATCATCAAATAATCAGAAAATCGCTTTCCTTGCTTGTGAAGCGAATTAATTTCATTTGCATTGTGACGACGGGAAGTGTTTCATTTAAGTTTTTCTCATTTTTATTGCTTTTATTTTTAGAACCTCATTTCGAATTCTTCTTCGATTGGCTTTGTGAACCAGGGTCCCATTGCTAATCAGAGCTTGTTGCGTGAACCCTGGCCCCACCACCCGATCCGTGAATTTCAGTTGAATATAATAATTTTGACCGGGAGTTTAGCGTACCGTCAGCGCACCGGCACTGCCGCTCCGGTAGCACATTCAGGCCTTATCGGGTCAGTTGCCAAGTGACCTTCCCAGCCTGGAGTTAAACACGAGCGCGTGAAGCGACAGGTTCACGTCCTGCGGTGATTCAATAGTTGCTTCAAAGCACGAACACCATGCTATCACTACTTAAGAGAACGTGATCCGTCTTCCTGTCAACACTCCATGTTGAACTTCCTTTTAGCTTTCAACAAATGAAAAACCTATTTATAAACAAGCGGATCAGCACCGCTCTTGCATACTACGGGCGAGGACGAAGCCACAGCGACACAGAAAGCCACAGTTTCTGGCGATCCATACAGAATATATTTTCGTTCGCTAATGCACTAAATCGAGTTGTTGTCATTAAAGCTTCAGTGAAGCTTCAGTTGCTTTTATAAAATCACCTGCGAGCACACCCACAAGCAACGCGTCTTCTCATGAAAGCAAGACAACATTTTTTTTTCAGAATGAAACGTGGCATCTTCGCGTAGGCATCAGAAAGATGCTGTTTGATTCTGAGAGCATTCGCTGTGGCGCTTCTGTGCCAAGCTCTGCAAGTGAAATATTCAGAGAGCTGTGAGTTTCGATCCAACCGTTGAAAGAGGCTGTAAGCAGCTCTATTGAAGGCTTTCTGTGAACAATTGAATCCAAATAGGCATAGGCGAGCTCTGACTCGTGCCATAGCTCGACATCATTCTGATATACTGCATGCAAATTGACTTAAAGAAGATTCGCCGCAAGGAAGGTCCATCGACCCGCCACACTGACCATAAAACGAACATTTCCGGAGCTTTATCGTTTTGGCGAGGCGCAGAGAAAGGCGAGCGTTACTACTCTGCCCAACAGTGTTGTGCACTCGTGCATATGTTCGCGATGGGTCAATCAAATGGTGGTCCTGGCACGCATGCAATTGTGCGTACATATGTCTTTCCGGTGAACATGTGTTTTTTACAAATTATATTAGATTAACACTTCGTGCAGTTGGCGTGCTCTCGTTCCAATTCCAACAACCGACTTGTCGTGTGCCCATTGCCCATGCCGTGTGCTCAGTGGTTAAGCTGAGCGTCTGGCACGCCAGAGGTACTGGGTTCGATACCCCGCGATGCTCGCCCTTCCTGCCAGGGTGAGAGGCAGGTGACGCCATATGGCCTCAGCTGCTGAGTGCGTCGTAAAGCCACAATCCAATCCAAGATGGGCACACGGACTGCAAGTGGCTATTTTGTGTGATGAACTACCACAAACCAACGTAGTGAAAATTGTACCGAGTGATCTTCGTGATGCAGAATATTTAGAAAAAAACAAACGACGGAATCGGAATATGAACGTTCTATAAGAGAGCAAGTATTATTCCGCAGCTTAGGAAAATACACTGTCGCTTTACATCATCAAAAGCATCATTGCAAAAACAGCGGTGAAGTAGAATTATTCAGGAAACACTCCTAAAAGTGCGTCCTAGCGTATTTAGATCGACTTTTTATGTACAGCTGGTGCTCCGAAGCAAGTCTACTAGTATATCACGAGAAAAACGAATGGGCGTGGCAGGTGGCGATATATTCTAGCCGGGTGAGCAGATGAATGCTTGATAAATAATGAAACTGTCTTTTGGTTCAGACGAAATCTTCAACAACTCCTTGGTACTCTTTTACTATGCTTTCTTTCATAAGCCATCTTTTGCTGGGCTGAACATATGCTATAATTCATGGAAAGGTCAGCAGAAGACACGCGTCAAATAAGTCCAGTGTTATGGCGTAAACACGATATTGAGAAAATGTCATGTTAAGTAAGCATCATTTCAAGCAAATGACATCTCAAGAAAGCGTCTTGCCCGAGTTGTTGATCGAACATGGTAATATTGTCCATATTGCCTGTCCACGTGGTGCATTACTTTTGCAAGCTTGATCCTAAGAAACACATCGTTGCTTTCCGGTATTTGGCCTTCAGAGCAAGAGCCTGAAAGGGACATTTTTGTCTTTATCAGTAAATTATATATATCACCTGCCATGCACATTACTCTGAAATTGACGAAGTCGCTGGTGAAAGCCACCTTAGGTCAACTGCGGTCTACATTCCAATATTGATGATTTCGGAAGCTTTAAGCTGACTTGAGCTAAAATTGTTCTAGCTATATCACAGAGTTTCTCTCGCGGTGCAATTCGTTTACTGTCGACTTTAGGTCGTTCAATTTGAGGGTGAATATCTCGAATCGTTACCGGTCGATTTCTCAAGCGTCTCGTTTTCTCCGACATGCAACTGCACACGGCAAAACCGAATTTGCACTGCACACAGCGGGCTACCTGAAAAGAGAATAAGTGGGTGGGTTTCGCACGGTCCTTCTATCTTGCATGTCCAATTCATGTTAATTTTATCCAAGCCAAAATTAACATGTCATGCCCATGCCATGGGCACTCGTCTCTCCACTTCCAACTTCTCCACTTTGTCAAATAACACTTTTTGAAACTTGCATGTTTGTAGAATGTATATTGGTAGTCGCTGAATCCGAACAATCAATCATTGCAAATTGTGTCATATTTTTGTTGTAGTTTAGAAAGCGCAAGGCGCGTAGATCAAGTTACAAGAAAGCGAAAACCATTTTGCGTGAGACATTCGAGTATTGGCATTCGAAGTTGCACCGACGACGCCTCAACTGGCAAGACTACTGGTCCACATTGGTGCCCCACGTCCTGGCAGGACAGGGTTCGAGTCGCTTCACGCACTCGCATGGCCCCGCAACTTGGAAGGTCAGCTGGCAACTGGACAGGTATGCCCAGGGACTGGGCACCGGGGCGGCCTTGTCGGTGCATTCACGGCACGCTAAGCTCTCGGTAAAGATTATGCCGTCCAACTGGGATGCCCAGATCGGGTGGTGGGACCAGGGTCGCGCAACAAGCTTTGCTTAGCATACGACCTGAGTCCATAAAAAGCCCTCCCCAGCAAGCATTAGAACAAAAAAATCCCAGTGCTCCGACAGTCTGCTGAAGACGAGTCAAAGGTCAGCGATAATGCCAGTCGCTTGTGATAGCACATCTCCAGTTATTTGTCTCGTAATGCGGCTGACATCAATCCAAATCCAAGGCTTGATTGTGTTGCCGGCGAACAGGCAGCGCGTCCAATTTGCTTTCTTCACGCGCCGGGGGCGCCCCGGCGCGTTCGTGTGATGTCACTGAGCCAATGTGTGCTGCCGAAGTGATTCGTCTGTAGCCGACATGCTATCGGCAGCCGCCCCGCTGACGTCAAATACCGGCTGCGTCATTGTCGACGCAGTGCATGGGCGGGGCTTCCGGGAACGAGCCCGCCCGCACGCGACTGCTAATGGCCCATTCAGATGATGGGCTTCCGAGCTGTGCCGATAGTGCCGGCGGCCTTTACGGTGTTACGGTGTCACGGAATTCACAGCAAAATGCCACAATTTACGGTGTGTTTTCCCGGACCAATATGATCGGCATGACGTCACGGGCATTCGTCGCACCCTCCCAGCGTAATGCGGCGGAGAGGACGGAAGCACGCGGACGTCCATTCCGGCGCTCCGACCGTCTGCCGTGGACGTGTCAGTGGGAAGTACATCTTGCTGCCCGTCAGGACTATCTCTGCAAAGGAACTCTCGCCAAACTAGCCGACCGCCACCGCTCCCAGAATGGGTACCAAGCACGTCACATATAATGTTGGTGTCCACCCAGCGCCGTATGTGGACGATTACACGAACGGGCTCCTAGTGGAGCTTTGGCAGTCAGAAACAAGTTTACTTTTTGGCGTGTCGGCATCAGGGGTGCTTTGACAAAGTCGCTGCCCTGAAGAATTAGCCGTCGATGCTACATCCCCATGACCAGGCAATAAGCCACACCTGCTGACTGTTACCAACTGTACAATTATTTGTCTTCAGCCCGCCGTTAACTGGACCGGAGAGAGTGCTCGTTGTCGGTGCCGTCCCTCAATTCCTCCCAGAGAGCGGTGCGGCACGCTCAGATATTCAGCGCCTGTAGGCATAGATCTCCTCAAATTATGCCCCATGTAATACAAAGCGTTTTTACAGTCACCCCTGTGCCACTCACTATGACGTAATCGAGATTGTGTTTCCCTTTTTGTTTCGATTAGGATATTCCAGATTTTGTTGGCAGCTCAAATCTGCGTGACACTTCGCACTCCCAAGTTCGAGCCAGAGTGAGATATGTGTCCGTATGCTTGTTTATGCACAGGCTTTTCAGAATGTCATAACAGGTGAAATATTAATTGTGGGGTTCGCTCATTTCGATTAAAATCCAGTTAGGCATCTGTACTGAGCCAAAGTACATTCAGGGAGCTGTTATCCGGGCGATTCCTATTGGCCGATTTATCGGTCAGGATATGCTGTGATGTCACTAGTTAACAGCGTGAACACCGTGAACACCGATATATATATATATATATATATATATATATATATATATATATATTATACGCACGATTATATATATACATATATATATATATATATATATATATATATATATATATATCCTAACTATCATCCTCTTAGTAGGTCCTCATATTGATAATGTTGCGGAGAGCTGTGTTGAGCATAGTTGAATTGAAGATGATTATAAAAAGTAACCAAATGCTCATATTATTAAGTAAAATAGGATCAAAAATCGGTCTAATATATTTCGGGCGTGACCCTTCTTCGGAGACAATACACATACAGAGACATTTTACGCACAGGATTTTACGCACCTGCTATATATAGTAAGCCGTCTACCAATATTGACGAAATCATCTGGCCTTTCTATATACACAAATCCGTGATATATCAGTGCTCTCGAAGTGTTCGCGTGTGTGGATGAACGAGTGTGTGAGTGAGTGAGTGAGTGAACACGTGGGTGTGTACATGGTGAAGTCGGCGAGTGCAGGTGGCGTTCCCTATACAGCATGACACTGTACAGACGCCACCTGCACTCGCCGACTTCACCATGTACACACCCACGTGTTCACTCACTCACTCACTCACACACTCGTTCATCCACACACGCGAACACTTCGAGAGCACTGACATATCACGGATTTGTGTATATAGAAAGGCCAGATGATTTCGTCAATATTGGTAGACGGCTTACTATATATAGCAGGTGCGTAAAATCCTGTGCGTAAAATGTCTCTGTATGTGTATTGTCTCCGAAGAAGGGTCACGCCCGAAATATATTAGACCGATTTTTGATCCTATTTTACTTAATAATATGAGCATTTGGTTACTTTTTATAATCATCTTCGGTCCTCATATTCCTCATCCGGTATTTCACTTTTCGTTTTGTCTTATAAGCTTCCTTACTTTCTTGTTTTCTACCGTCACACAGACGCAGCGAACATTTGTCTTCAATATTTTTTTTTCATCGAAGATTGATTTTCACTAACAGGAATGCAATACACCATCATTTATCGTGCGCTGACGTGCGCCCTTCCGCAGCATCAATTACGACACAGATTATATCTGTGGATTCGAACAGCGAGCAATCCGGTGAAGTCATGAATCACAGGCTGGCAGGGGAACGGCGGTCATGATTCGCCTCCAGAATCGGCAATCTACCACTCGCACCAGCCAGCCAACGCAGTGCAAAAACTGATCACACGGTCTGGCCGTAAATGCGTGAATTTATATCGGTGAGGAGGAAATGAACAGCTGGTACGGGCTGGCCTCGGACATTAACAGCTGGTACGGGCTGGCCTCGGACAGTAATGCCAGAGTGCGTCGGTCAATGGAGAGTCATAAGCCAGAGGCAACGGATTAGGAGCAGCGGGAGCAGCTGGGCCACTGACACATTTACTGAAAAACATCTACACTCACAGTAGAAAAGAGATCTTTCTTTCCTTGCGGTACCACAAAACATAGTGCGATAATAATGGAGTCGATTTATTCAGTTAGAAGCTGCGCACAAATCATCCGGTTATGCCCAACACAAGTAGAATATAAGATCAATAAAACATGAATGGAAGTTTCTCATAATTCCTTTGAGTATAACCACGAGTGAAATTTAACCACGCACAAAACCAAAACCGGAAAGTAAGAACTTGATATTGTCATGAACCTTAATAGTGGCACGAGGTCATTCGCAGGCACTATTAATACATGCCATAGTATTTGCCAAATATATCAATTTAGGTTTGTTTATACTCAGGAATTCATAATTTCTTCGTTGATCTGATGAGGAATGCTTCGACTGGCTTCTAAAAGCATTGCGTACGCAAACGATTTCAACATGCTATCTTAAATCGAATATCTCGCACATGCTACTTAGCTTGATGATTCCAATAACCGGCTTTAAATCAAATGCTACTGCGAAGATGACAACTTTTCTCAACCAGCAAGTGTGCGCAGGTGCACACATAGGCGGAGAAACAGCGAAGCATATCGCTCAACCGGGGAACTGTTGTGAAACAGCTGGAACACTCCAGCTTCTAGAAACGCCTACGCTGTGGTCATCCAGAAGCATTTCTAGGGCCGGACGTAAGGGGAGTCACCCGGCGTTCCTAACGCACCCACAAAAACATGTGTTGAAGTATTATTAACGTGCTTTTGCCGCGCAAATCGAGAAATCCCACTGGTCCAAAGGCAGAAGTGTCTGGGGAGTGAAAGGTATTTATTTTGCACAATATTACTAAGAACCGAGGCAGGAACGTGGTCAGAAGATTCCTTGCCGAGAACGAATCCTTTCGTAATGACTCATGCGAAGTCAAAGTTCTAGTTGAAGTTGAAGTTGGAAGTTGAAGTTGAAGTTGGAAGTTGGAATCATTAGGTTTCTAAAAATTGTGCTACGTGGTTTATGGACGAACTTAAATAAGTCGTCAATTCTTCTTGGAAAAGAACAGTGGCGGTACGTCCATTAAGGCACTTAAGAAGTGCAGCACCTGAGTAGAGCTGGAAGGTAATTTTAGGTATTATTTTCGTACAGAACGATGCTCTTATCCACTGTACAATCTGAACATTTAAACCTGGGCAGAAAAATAAGTTCATGGATGACCCTTGATGATAGTGAATATTTAAGTTCAGATTTACATCTTTAATTTGAAACATTTCTATAAATGTTCTGAAATTCTTGTGAACAGTGACGTACTGAAGGGGATGTAGGCAAGTCTCGTTTGCTTTGCAGCGATAGTCTAGGGTTTGGCTCGCTTGTACGATAACTGGTTCTCAAATTCAAAAGCTTCTCTCAATCGCTAAGTTTTCAAATCGAACAGTCTCTCAAGCCAACAGCCGTTAATGAATGCCATTGCATTGACAGGGCTGATTAGCTAACCAATACGGTGAACACTTGAGCAACAGTTTCAACAGTTTCTCAAATCCAACGGTGACACCAAACGTTCCAGCGTCCACTTTTTATCACAGACTGCATCTTACTAGTCTCGATAATCCAACTGTGACAGGTAACCGCTCAACCTCGGCCCTTCTTTCACCTCTGTATCTCGCTCACGTCTGGCCCCGTCGTGTCCTCCGTGACGACTGACTGCTCCGGGGCTGTCACGCGAGCGAGAGGGGTACAGGCCGCTCATGGGGGAGGGGGCAGTGCCCCTGGTCTGGCCGGCTGACGACACATATTACACCACACAGTCCAGTCGTTGCACTTACGACCAGCTCGCCTATCCTACATGTGCCGCGTGGTACAATGGTGACACGGGTGTCACAATGACATGACACCTGATTGTGTCATGTCGCGATGACAGTCTCGACCGGCCGACCGTCGGCTCACGGTTGTGGGAACGGATGCTGAACTAAGCACAGCAAACGCCACGACTGCCGGGGCTGTGGTGTCAACTGCTGAGGTCAGCGCGCCGGCAGGTGCCGACCAAATGCTTGGGATCCGCTCGGAACTGAGATCCCAGAATACATGCGAGTCAAACGCACTGAGAAGAGGGGTCCAAAACTAACTTCGTAACAGGGGCAAAGGGGGCAGTTGCCCTCCCCATTCCTCAGAGGTTGTGGGGCCCCAATAATCGCGCCGGGGTTCGGAAGAACTGCGCCGGGCCCCATAAAAATCCCGCTGTGGCCCACAAAATGGCACCGGGGTCCCTTAAAGTCACATAGAGGGTCCCAATACGTCGCACAAGGGCCCTGAAAATGCTACCGCGGGCCAAAGATAGCACCGAGGCGCCTGAAGATCAGATTGGGGCCCCAAAAACTTGATACGCTCCTAAAAAGGATGCTGGGGCTCCAAAATGTGAGACCGGGGCCCAAGAAATACCACTGAGCCCCCAAAAAGTAGCGCCGGGGCTTCTGAAAATCACGCTGGGGGCTCAAAGGATTGGGCCGGCGACCCCGAAAATCGTGCTGATGGCCCTGAAGGTTGTGCTAGGGCTCCTGAGAATCAGACTGGGGGCCGCAAAAGTCGTGCCGGGCGCCTGAAAGTCACGCTGCGAGCCCCAAAAGACCTGGCCGGGACCCCTGGAAATTACGCTGTGAGGCACAAAAGGTCGGACCAGGTCACTCTTTCTCTTTTTACTTAACACGCGCACTGGAGGGGGGGCGAAATCCGCCCACCCCTCCGGTTTTTCGTACATACCTCCATATTTTACCGGTCGATATACGCTATTTTTTGCGTACCTGCTTAGAAGTGACCGGCGCGTCGTTTAAAGCAAGAAAAATGGAAGTTGTCCGAAATAATATTCGTGTTAGGGGCCGTTAAAGTCAAAACATTTCGTAGCGCCAGACCACAAAAATCGGCGCTGAAAAGCTTCTCATATATTGGTAAAAGGGAAGTGTTCTTGGCAACACTAGCGACTTGTTGGATGTATATTGTTATGCTATATAGTTTCAAGGTCATGTTAGGTCATCGAGGTCAAGTCAGGTCAAGTTTATGATAGATTAATGGAACCAAACTTGGTCAACTGGAATATTGTCATAAATGCAAATGACTGTCATGCGATTGATGTCGCTTTGCATGTTACTCCCTACACATTCTGAAAACTACTGTTTGTCATTGTGTACCTAAGCGTGTCCATACTTTATTCAAGTACTTCACTCCTTTCTTCGCGAAGCCGATTGCGCCGAGCTGCCGGACGGAGCAGTCGGGCGGGTGCCCGGTTCCGGTAACTGGAACAGGTAACTGACCTGATAAAGTGCTGCTATACAGGTGACCTGAGGTCAAATGCCGGGTCTAGCATCTGTATTGCATCATTAGTAATGTCCAAAATATCGTTGATACCCATTTTGGAGCATTTAAACACAAATCACAGCGATCCATAGCAATGACAAGCCAAGCCACGCAAAACAAGAACATTTTGGCATATGTGACCTCATTTGACCTTGAAGATATTGACCTAAGGCCATGAAATTGGCACACAATAGATTTCACTACCGTACCCATTCGCCCTGCGAATTTCGTTACTTCAGCTTTAATAGAAGCCGAGATTTTAGGGGGGGAGTCCGCCCCCCCCCCCTCCAGTGCGCGTAATTTGCAGAGGTCCTCCAGGGCGCGTGTTCAAGCAGTGCTTGTGGTCTTGTTTGTGGACATCTATTTGATACAAGCAGAAGTATTTGCTCCACGTGAGCTGGATGGCGCAGCCAGACGTTTTATGAGGGGGCTAGCATCTCAGGGAGCCTCCTGTTGAGGGGGCTTCCTCTGCTTCCTGCAGGGGGTGCAGTCAAGGTGTGTCAAGAGGCTTCCTCTCCCTTTCTTGTGCGTACAGTCGGTTTTTTGGGATGGCCTCCTGTTTCCAAGAAGGGTTCTTCTTCTCCTTAGTCTCTCCATTGGCTGTGCTGTTCTGTTGGCCAGTGTACTTCATTTGTATTCAGTTATCTTCAATTAGTGACTGGATGTGGTTATATTGCGTGTAAAGCAAATATACCACCTTCAATATACCAGGAGGTGCTGAGTTGATATCAAAAGTAACGATAAAGGTTATACTTTATTACTCAACGTTTCGGCCAGGGTCCATCGTCAGGAGCCCTGGCCGAAACGTTGAGTATTAAAGTATAACCTTTATCGTTACTTTTGATATCAACTCAGCACCTCCTGGTATATTGAAGGTCGTATATTTTCTTTACACGCAATGTGTACAACCCAGGAGCATCTGAGAGCCATTCTTCGTTGTATTAAACAAAGGATGTGGTTATGGTATAACCTATGAAGTTATGTTTCACCAACAATGCCAGATATTTATGCGAAATAAACTTCCACTTCCATGTGCATCCATGTATGTACCTCATAACCTTGAGTTTGATGACTTTCATAGACAGCGGCCTTGCAAATAAGACCATCATCAATCATGAAATGTTGCACCGAAGAAAGCCTTCAGACTCCATTTTCATCCCTGTCATATTAGAAAAAATTACATGTCATCAAGAAAGAACCAAGGAGGCCAGCATTAATTTGGGTCGCTTAGGTGAGTTCCATGATTTTTCAAGTGCCTGGTCTTCCTTTATCTTTCGATTTTGAAGTGATTTTGCATTCATGTTTGCACGACATTTCATGGCATATTTTTTAATCACATCAACAAATGGAGTTGAAATGCAATGGAGCTGCTTGAAATGTTTGCCGACTTGATGGATATCAGGAAAACTGTTTGCAAAAAGCTAACCTCACTAACTTCGCTTTTAAGGCGTGAATGAATTGCTATATCTCTTCCCCAGTGTGATAGTAGTGATCACAGGCGCAACGGAAATGTTTTCACAAATGTGGTACTAAGGTGCGAAAGGTGATTTTTTGTGGACATACAAACAACTTTCGAAGTTTGGGCACTTGAAATGAATTGGCATAAGTCAGAGGTACTTTGGGGAGGTGCGGTAGCGACTTCTTATGCCTCACCCCGGTTCGGTGCCTCGGACCGCCCCTAGAAATGATTGAGACCGAGCTGGTTTGACAGATAATATTGTCATCTCCCGGAAAACACATCTGTACTGAACCACGTTATGAAGTAAAAAAATATGAGGCAATTAGGAATCCTCCCCCGTATGTAACCTGACGAGCAAGTTCATAAGCAAGCCAGCTATACACTTACGGTTCCAGACTGATCGATCGGGTGGTCCGGCGACGCTGGGGGCCCTATGTCCGCGCTTGGTCCCTAATGCTGTTGTGAAACCCGGCATCGAAACACCTTTCGCCTGTCGCCTCTTTTTTCTGTTTACCAGAGTTGTGAACTTGATCATTGGCTGGCCACAAATGGTGTGGTGTTCACCATCAGGCTGAGATGGAATAAAAAATTGCCCTTCTTGGGATGCAGATGTAGATCCAAGATTTGGCCGCAGGGGTGGGGCGGAACGACCAGTGATGAAAAGTTTTGCACGTACTATATGTTAATTACAAAGTATGAGTTGTCCACAGGACGCAACGACATGAATTGGAAATAGCGGGGGAAATTATTCAACAACGAATTACATCATCAGATGCATGTACTACCGTGTTACCTGCAATGTAAAGTATACTTGAGATATAAAGAAAGGTATACACATACATGCAAAAGTTTGCAAAAGAAAGGTATACACATACATGCAAAAGTTGCAATGTTCTCGGATGTTATTCACCATTATAGATAATATGATTTGTCCAATGGCGGCACGCGATACACATACGATTACTGATTCCTTTTACGCAGGCGCTTTGCCGGAGGACTCCAAGGGATCACAATAACTCTCACGCAATAGGTTGCTCTTTACCACTCTCCTAGAAATGTATAGTGGCACCAGTCTCCCCCTCTTGGATGGTTCATCCGGTGTGTGTCCGTCCACTCGAGGAGTGTTGTATAGTGGCACCAGTCTCGCCCTCTTGGATGGTTCACCCGGTGTGTGTCCGTCCACTCGAGGAGTGTTGTATAGTGGCACCAGTCTGCCCCTCTTGGATGGTTCACCCGATGTGTGTCCGTCCACTCGAGGGGTGTTGTATAGTGGCACCAGTCTCGCCCCCTTGGATGGTTCACCCGGTGTGTGTCCGTCCACTCGAGGAGTGTTGTATAGTGGCACCAGTCTCGCCCTCTTGGATGGTTCACCCGGTGTGTGTCCGTCCACTCGAGGAGTGTTGTATAGTGGCACCAGTCTCCCCCTCTTGGATGGTTCACCCGTTGTGTGTCCGTCCACTCGAGGAGTGTTGTATAGTGGCACCAGTCTCCCCCTCTTGGATGGTTCACCCGGTGTGTGTCCGTCCACTCGAGGAGTGTTGCACACCTCTAGGAAACCCATGCAGCCCTAGGAAACTCAAACGTGACCACAGAGTGGTCCAAATCCAAGAAGTGTAACATTAGGAGGGATCGAGGAGGAGCACAGAAATGTCCGCTTCTGGGTAGATTTCAAATTTGCCCCTCCTCCTCATCCAAAACTACGATCCATCACATCTGCGCCCATCCACCCGCTATCCTCAGAGTCACGACAGACACTGGTACATTTAGGCTGTGCTGACAATACATGTGAAATAAACGACTTTCGCTTCATTGAAAGCCGCCGATTTCACGTGGGTACATGCTGAGAGAAGCGCTGTAGGTCATTAGAAAATCCTGCACTACTTGAGTGAGATCAGTCCAGTTGTTTCCGGTTTGGAAAAGTGATGATATATATGTGACGACAGGATGTCGTTGGTCCGCTTTAAGCGCAGGACTTATTTCAGCTGAACTTACCACATGCAGCTGAAAAGAAAACATTTTACTTTCTTACGCTATCGATGTTATCAGAATGTTGTTCTCGTGTCTTGTATCGTAAAAAGCCATGTTAAAATGATTTCAGTGAATTATTATGATCATTGGTATTTTCAACGTTCCATGGCCATTCATAATATAAAGTCATACAGGACCGATACTCGAAATTTTTCATAAAACAATGCAGGTACCATTGTATGATCAAGGGACGTAAATATGACGGATCATTGCCCTCATTGAATTCATTAAAAGTACAAGGTACAGCATTAAATAGTTAAATGACAAAATTATTAAAATATCCGTCGCTTTGGGTGCTGGCAAATATAACAAGCATTTCCTAAAGTACTATACACCGAATATCATTGCCTGATGCTTCGGCTTGTTCCATCAAGTACAGCACTTCGTTGGGCATGATTGCAGCAAGAAAACGGCGTAGAATAACCTTCTGATTATAGTGAAACTTTGCTTGGCTTTATGAAATGATGTGCATCTTTGCGTGGGCTTGCGTTGCTTGTGTCTATGTATTTTGCATGCGTGTATATAATGGTGGAGTGAAAGCTGATTAATGTGTTTAATCCTAAGCTGCAATTGGCGCGTTTTTTTCGCTTTTTAGACGCAGCAAAATGTTTTTTCTTGCACATGCTACATTGGCAACTCAATCGAGAACACCCGTAAAGAAGCTTGTCACGTGGCTGTCTTCGTGCCCGCTGCATGGTATTTTTGTTTTTAGGTATTCTTGCTCGCTGCTAACGTTTTCTTGTCCGCCGCTAATGTTTTCTTCCCCATTGCTGCTAGCCTTGGAAATATGAATAAAAAGCAGGTATTTCATTCATATATATATATATATATATATATATATATATATATATATATATATATATATATATATATATATATATATATATACATACATATATATATATATATATGGGTGGTCCTCAATAGTACACCTGAACTAAAAAACTATAATTTTCTCAATGTGCTTCTTGATAAAATTGTTCATATTGGTCAGAAAATGATTGGTGCCAGATATGATTCCTCTACGGCTTTATTTACCACTGTCACATGTGGGGTGAACATTACATTATTCGAGTCTCCGCACCCTCGAATAGTAATAATGCGATGTTCGACACGGAAACGGAAAATAAAGGAAGAGTCAGTTATTTTCAGTAAAATAAAAACGAAACAATCAAAAAAAGATTGATGCACATTCCAGGGATAAAAACACCATGCGTGATCTTAATTGTTAGCCAGTATAGTGATTAATCAATTCTGGGAGGAGCCGTGTAGAGTCCTTATCTTCTTCGCGTCCGGGAACTGACGGCGATGCCACTCAATAACTTGCAGCAGATATTGGCGTTGCTGCTCGTCATTAATCATGACTTGATTGTGGTCCTTGACTACAATCTGCTCCACGCTCGGTGGAGGCTTTGACGGCGGCAATCGCGCCCAGGACTCGCTGTGATGGCTGGAAGGAGGAGTCATCCTCAAACTCGGCAGGGTCATTGTCTAGTAAGTCCATGTTGACGTTCAATGTCTCAAAAATCCGCCTGGAGGCAGATGTGACAAATCTGCGACAGTCATGGCGACTTTGCTGGCTTTCTTGGCTGCGGGGTCCACCTGCATCCGCAGATGGCGATTGTCTTGGCATTCCTCCTTAAGAGCGGCTGCTATATTAGGCTTAACATTGAGGGCAACTGTCCCATCGAAAAAAGCGGGCCGGATCAGCTCTTCACTGAGGTACTATAGGTGATTGGTACATTTCTTGCCGGTAACCTTGGCAATAGCAGAATCAAGACAGAAGAGCAATCCTTTTAAGAAAGTCAGGACTCCGGCTGGAGCAGCGATGGCAGACAGAGCACCGAACCAGGTTTTGATGTACAGTGTTCCAATTAATTACGTAAAGCGTTTCAGGTCAGTGAGTTCCGCAGCAGTCATTAGAAACTGAGCTCCGAACAAGTAGATATTGATCTCATAGGTCATGTGTGCCATCCACCTTGCATGATGACGGGCACCTGGCAGGAGGAACATGAATCTTCTTGGAGGACGCTCACCAAAAAGAACAATGATCAACTCAACAAGCTCGCCGTAGTCATCGCAAGGTTGAGCAGATTCTAGCTTCCGCACGCAGAATAGCACAACCTGTTCCTTGCAACTGAAAAAAAACGCATCGTCAACCACGGAATCCAGGTCACCAGGCATAATTTGCTCAAACTTGCCTTGCTCGATAAACTTTCAACTTGACTGGAAGCGTTTGAAGATGGCTACGTCAGGACCAGAAGACTGGCCAAAGCACGTTGTTAATGCCGCCTCCGCTACCAGTTCCAGAGTGTGATGCCGACATACAAAGTAAAAGAGCGGGCGTCCTAGCCGTTGCTGCAAAAGAGTGCATGCATGAAATGCTGATCCGGTGTTACTGGAAAACCTATCAAAGCTCATGCCTACCACCGTGTCTGGTAACTCACACTCCTAGAGACACTGCATAACAGCAGTAGCTGTCGCTTGTCCAATCCCGACTGGAATCTTCGGTATACCAAGAAGCTTTGCAGTTCCTCTTTGCAGTGACAATGACAATAGCACGGTCAACTTTTTTCTTCCCATCACCTGGAGGGAATTTTCCACCCCAGTGAACGATCAGGCTCCTGCCGCTAGCGTAGGATTCCAGGATCCCCTCCGCAATTGCCTGTCTTTGGGTTTGTCTAGGTGACGACTGGTTGATGGCCAACACTGATGGGTCGTGAGAAGCTGCTGCCAACAGTACATGCACTGTCACTCGGTCACTGAGTTTGGTGCGGTCCAGTGCTGCAGTCAGGTCCGGTGTAATAATGTTTCTGGCACGACACAACCTCTTTGGAGCGAACGGAGTGGTACCGCTCTCATACCACTGCTGACCATTTGCTTCATCACTGCTGTCTGATGAGGACATCAATTCAACGGTTTCCTCTCGAGCTGCTTGCTCCTCCTTGTCCTTGCACACTATTTCGGTCACCGACTGACTGTGTTGAGGGATCCGCTCCTCCCCTGCTAGCACTTTGTCAACGCCGACTATGAAGCCCCGCCTCCCCGGATCCCGCTGTGCCTTAAGGAATTCGCGATCCCCTGGAATCTTAATCAGCCGATGTTCCCCTACATGGGCAGTGTCAAGCAAGTCACTGAGGCTCGCTTGAAACCCCTCTTCCTTCCTTATCCCAGGTGCAGATATTCGAGTTTTCTCCTTCAGTATTGACCGGTACTGCTTCCCCTTACTTTCCAACTTTGCGATGACATTCCGCTCCTCTGCAGTTGGGATTCGCACCTTCTCCCAGATGCCCATTCCCTCACTAACAACTTGAGTTGCTGCACTCTTTACTTTCAACTTCTCGTATTGGTGCAGCTTGAAGTACTGCTGGAGAACCTCTGCTCAAGATGGGACCTGATTTCCACTTAGCTCACCACATGGGAAGCCAATCAACGACACATAAGACACGAATGGAGGATTAGTTCCCATGCCAAAACCACATACAATATACCTACAAATATACATAGCAATAGAAACCAAACACAATATGCAGTGCATGAGATAATTTGAGTAGAAGGAAATGTCAAATGTCTCAATCAGCTGACACAGGGGTCATATGACAGTGCCAAACGTTGATCAAAATGAACGAAATGTTGCACAAGTCAATATTTATGTAAGTGGAACAAAATATTCAAAAGCACGTTGAGAATGTTCACAGCAGTTTTCGAGGACCACCCAAATATATGTATATATATATATATATATATATATATATATGTGTGTGTGTGTGTATGTATGTATGTATATATGTATGTTTGTATGTATGTGTATATATATATATATGTATGTGTATATATATATATATATATATATATATATATATATATATATTTTTTGTCGCCGACACATTTCTGAATGTTGTCGGTTATAATTGCCGAATAAAGCAATGCATTTCTTGCAGCACAACAAGAACGAGGTTAAATGTCCAACCCGCCTCGCTTCCCAGCGTCTTTCCTTCATCTCCACGTGTTCAGCGTTGCTGCTTTTTCCTGCTTCACTTTTTGTTGTCTTATAATGCACGGACGACACCTCAGAATATTTCCCATATTCTCTCTCCATACACACCCAGTACGTAGTTGCTAGTCACTACATTCGAAGTTTTGAGTTCTATGTTCAAGATGCGACCTCTCAGTTCTGAGGAATCAGTCTCTTTCTTGAGCTTCTTTGTCAGTAGGCTGTCTTTTTTGTTTGCTTTTCGCTACTTCAATGCTTTTGTTTGCTTCATTGTTGACGGTAGGGTAGGATGACGTCTTCCTCTTTCAGCATTGTTCAGTCAGAAGTATTTACAAACATGTCTTGGACAAGTTAAATATATGCCTTGTCATGAAGCCTGAAAGAAGCAGAGGCATGATACGATTGAAAATAACCTTTCAAGTAAACCGATTAAAAACAGATGCCGAGATTCGACACACCTCTGGCTGCATGTATAGCAAAAAAAAACATTTCCGCTCTCGCCGCGAAAGTAATGTTGAAAAACCTCGATTGTGTACAACTCTGGACCTCGTGCCTATCCGGCACTCGGTCATTCGTTCAAAACAGCCTCGGCTCTTCAAAATTACTTGTCGTGACCCCGGGCAGGAATGCATACTGTTAACCAAGGCCAGTGGCCGAAACATATCTCGTGGTGATTCGGTTCTATTTTACATTTTACTACGAGCGGATTTTATTTTACGCCGTCTTCGTATGCCACCAGGGTAGTCAGGGACCCTGGTGGGACCCTGTCTTCAGAGCGGACCCTGACACAATCAGGGTCCGCTCTGAAGCCGGCTTGTCACGCGTACCCTGAACCAACCATCCGACCGTGCATTTCAAGTTCAGCGACATGATTTTATCCCCCATGCAACGGCACCTTCCATGTAGACCGATACTTCTGTCCAGCTTCCAGCCGGTCTTGCTGCAGTGTGGCAATTGGCCGGACATTGTGCGCCAGGTGTCGCTCAAACTCAGATCACGACACTCGATAACGTCCAGGGTGGCGCTCAAACCCAGATCACGACACTCGATAACGTCCAGAGTGTCGCTCAAACCCAGATCCTGACACTCGATAACGTCCATAGTGTCGCTCAAACCCAGATCCTGACACTCGATAACGTCCAGAGTGTCGCTCAAACCCAGATCCCGACACTCGATGACGTCCCGGGCGGCGCTCAAACCCAGATCCCGACACTCGATAACGTCCAGGGTGGCGCTCAAACCCAGACTCTGACACTCGATAACGTCCAGGGTGGCGCTCAAACCCAGACTCTGACACTCGATAACGTCCAGGGTGGCGCTCAAACCCAGACTCTGACACTCGATAACGTCCAGGGTGGCGCTCAAACCCAGACCCTGACACTCGATAACGTCCAGGGTGGCGCTCAAACCTAGACCCTGACACTCGATAACGTCCAGGGTGGCGCTCAAACCCAGACTCTGACACTCGATAACGTCCAGGGCGCCATGTCATGATAGATGGAGTTAGATATGCAGCTGCATCAGCAGTTTGCGGCCCTCTTGGTGCATTCCTTGTCTGTGGGGAAAGGCAGCTTAACCCCATATCCCATGAACCACGGCACACAACATTTTGCACCCTGCTCTGCCTCAATCTTCATCTGCGATCATTTTTAGGAACACAAAAGTCCTTTGTATGGAGATTCCCGTTCCCCACCCATTTAAGAACACCCCTATGGAATTCCACAATGCCACGTTTGGTGCGCGGTTTAGATGTGCAGCATGGCGCAAATGGGATGACTTACATATCACACATCTACAGGAGTTGAAGGGAATCCTAAATGTTTTGAAGTTCTCGAAAATGTCTTCATAAAAAAGACTAGTATAAAATAAAGGGTGAATTCTTCATCAGTATCGTGTCGTAGAATTACAACGCAGTATTCATATTAACAAGGCTAGCTAGTTTTGCTTGAGAAAATTGAAAGTTTAAATCAAGTTGCCTAAGCTGGGGACGAAATATCCTGTACCATGCAACAATGCCACCAATACTTGTGCGATATCGTCTCAGGGTAAATTGTATTCCGTGCCTTTGTGGTGGCGGCCTTGGTTGCGTTTTACAGGCGTTCACGCAGCGTCGGCGGGGGTCGAGCCCAGCGGCGAGGAGCGACCGAATGTTTATCGCACCTTAGCCGGGACATGAGCTAGATTAAACTATCTCGTTGTGGGCGCAGTTAGGGCCTGCGAGCGTCATTCTCTTGAGCTACTGCCGACGCCGACAAAGCAGCACGCGCGGCCGCCGTCGGCTGGCTGTCCACAATGGCCGGCCGGCCTGCTGTCCGATGGCATCGTCCCAGACATGCTATCTGGCCGGAACAAAGCAATAGACCGACTTCATGAAAGTCTCGGTCTGTGTCGTGGCTCATATGTGGTCGAGTTGTAATTTTGCTGGTGACACGAGGGGAAATTCAGGCCGTGCGCGTACGAAGATACATGCATGTATTTCAGCTTAGCGATGCTCACCACAGCTCGATTTGCAACAAGCGGTGCAAATCTGATAAATCCAGCCGGCAGCCAAGCACATCGCGGTGCTGCTGCAGTGTTGCTGTACAAATTAATCTAGTTCAAACCGACAATGCATGACTTCTGTCAATTCAGAAATCCAATTGCATGGTTTAGATAGTCTAGAGGCGATTTAGATACTCTCAATTCAGGTAGAGGTGCAATCTACTAGCGAATCCAGAGGAAAAGTGCTACTTCGTCCTGTGTCCCCACCCACCCTGATCGGAAAATGGTGCCCCCTCCCCCACCCCTGGTCGGAAAACGGCGCCATATCGGGAAGGCTTGGAGGTGTGTTTTAAAAAGCGGCTACCTGCTGGGCTGACGGTGCCTTTCCGGCCGATGAATGTGTGTCTACTTTGAGTGAGGAAATACCGCACCTAACACGTCGCCACTTTGTCGCTCAGGCACAGTCTCAGCATGTTAAGCAGTTGCTAGACTCTCTTCCTGACAACGAGGCGGTCGTCGTCGGCGGTCATTCTGAGAACTTTTCGTTCGCCGTCTCCAAAACACAGCTCAGGACTTGCATTGCACTAGCTGCCAATGCACGCTACTTCCGTTCGTCGCATGCACCAGTGCATCCTGCACACGCTTTTGCTTAGCTTCTGACTGTCTGACCCATAACTCGTCTGCAGTGACAGCATCATGATCTTTATTAAATTCCCACCTTCGACAACTGTTTCCAGGCCTGAAGAAGCTGCATTGTTTTTCGAACGGGTGTGCCGGGTAACATAAAAATAAGCTGGTGTTCGTCAATGTTTGAGATTGTGGAATAGACTGGGGAATAAAATGTGTGCAGCATTTTCTTTATGGTGCACTTGAAAAATACATCCTCTGCCGTTGTCGGTTCTGTTAAAAGTGCCGTATATGGGTCCAGTCTTCAAGGACCACTGGTTCAACAAATGCTGGCAATGATACGTTTTTTTCATAATAAAATACTGTGAGGTGTTCTTGAGAAAAAGGGTTAAGTTTTTATTTGCATCTAGATTATCTAACACTGGAATAACAGATCAACGAGCCAGTTGATTTCGTGAAGAGCGCATCGTAAAGGCACCAAAGAGTTTCATCGCGTCGTGTCGCTGGATGAAAAGAGGAGTGCCGCTTATAATGCTTCCCCGAATGCCAACTACTGCGCTCGTCGAGCCCGTAAATCAGGTAAAACAGGCTGTCATGATATTGCAATGTTGCAAGCCACGACAATCGCTTAGTTGAAGCATTTGCTTGTGAAACTTACGCTCATGATAAATATACATCAAAATGTATTCTATGAAATGTGTATTTTATGACAGGTCAGTGACGCCGATTAAGCTTACTTTATCAGCATTGTTCAAGGAAAGCTAGCCACGTATCGGATCACAAGTTGGCCTGGCACTGAATCAGACCAGAATCAAATATTGCTTGTGTCTCTGTCTTCTTATGCACATCTAAATGCATTTTGACAATGCAAAAGACACATGTTAAGTCACTCACCCGCATGTGGCCCACGCTGCCTTTAATGACATTGTCTAGAACACTAGTGTTTTCTGAGCAGAGTATTTTTTTAAATAACATCCACATCAGTCACTTTCTATAGTGCGCTCTATCTCAGAGCATGTCACTGACCCAGATGCAACTTCAGTGACCTGTCATCTACCAATCAATATCACCATCGTGTTCTATGAGTAAAATGTTTCTAGTGCGGTGGGAGCCCGTATTGCCGAGGAGGAGGGACGAACCGGCGACATAGAGCAGTGCCCACCCAGACCACCCGGAGTGTGCGCCTCTGCTCTTGTGTTGTGTCCCGCCACGCTCCCCGAGTTATTGAAGGCCATAAGCCGTATGAGCTCGTCTCGAGCGGTGGGAGTTGATGGCGTACCATTGTTTGCGGTAAAGCGATGTTTTGCAGTGATCGGCCCGCACCTGCTCCACCTCGTCAACACATCCATCACCTCACAAACCTTCCCGAGTGCTTGGAAAGTCGCCCGCGTCACTCCCATTCACAAATATGGCACGCGAGATGATGTGAACAACTTTCGGCCTATCTCGAATCTCTCTGTTCTCTCCAAAATCACGGAAAAAGTCGTTTGCTCCCAACTTGTGGCTTATCTGTTGTCGAACAATATTCTGTCCCCGTTTCAGTACGCCTACCATTCGACGGAGGACGTCTTGCTCGACGCTGTCGAATGGATCTCTAGGGCCATCGACATTGGTCACGTCGCGTCGTTAACGACGATTGACTTAAGTAAGGCCTTCGACAGCGTTGACCATGGCGTTCTCCTGAGTAAGCTGGGGTGGTACGGCATCCCGTCCCCGTGGTTCAAAAGCTACCTCTCTGATCGGAAGCAGATGGTCTCGGGCGGCTCATCCACACTCCTCCTGACCCACGGTGTCCCTCAGGGGTCTATCGTTGGGCCGATCCCGTTCCTCCTCTTCATCAATGATCTGTCCTCCTTCCTTCCTCACGGTCGCCTTGTGGCCTACGCTGACGACACCGACCTCCTAGACCACTCTGCTCCTGACGTCGTCAGCCTCTCCCACCTTCGGTTGCGGGTCGAGGAATCTCTCCATGCACTCCAAAAGTGGTTCCAGTCCAATAGTCTAAAAATGAACCCGGACAAGACCTGCTTCACCATTCTTGGCACAAGATCTTCTCTAAAAAAAGCTTCAGGTTTTCACATCATGATCTCGGAAAAATATATCCACCCGGCCCCAACAGTGAAAGTGCTCGGAGTATTCCTCGAACAGCAGCTGACGTGGGAGAAGCACATATCCTCCATCATCCGGAAGTGCACCGCCATCATCGTGTCCCTCTTCAAATTCCGGCAGCACTTCACCCCTGAAGTCCTGAAGCTCCTCGTCCAAGTCCATGTGTTCCCCCATATCCTTTACTGCCTTTCCGTATGGGGTGGGGCGGATGCGTGCCGCATGAAGCGAGTGCAGAAGTGCATAAACTTCGCGGCTAGGCTGGTCACTGGAAGACGGAAGCACGACCACATCTCGTCCTCTCTGCGCGAGTTGGGCTGGGATAGGATTGAGGAGATGGTGCGACACCGTGACCTGTGCAACGCACACAAAGCCATACACGGCGCGAACTGCCCACCTGCCATCAGGGAAATGTTTGTTGAACGCTCGGCTGTGTCGGAGAGAAGCACTCGTGCTACCGATGCTGGGGCACTTCACCTGCAACGGTGTAGGTTAGCAGCCACCCAGCGGGGCTTCTCCTACCGCTCCACTCTCCAGTGGAATGCGCTTCCCGGTCAAGCACGCGACACAATTAGCCGTGCTACCTTCGTGCGTGCTATCAGTCTCAACCATACAACTAGGTAGCTAGGTGACCTGCGTGAAGAACCATACCAGAGTCGCAATGCTTGTCTGTATTGGATGTCATGAGCAGCTGAATGATTTTCTAGCCGGTATTTTTACTAAGCTGCACCGTCCGTAAATTGTAATGTGAATTTATCCTTTATCTTTTACAATTTTATCTAACGTGATGGCAGGAATGTGATCAATTGACTAGGTATTTTCGTAAGTTCCACCATGTGGCAGTGCCTTAATAAATGACTTTGACTTTGACTTTAGTCGACACCTATATTGGCTATGTTCCCTGTCACATACGATCAACTATTTGGAAGTCAATTCAGCCTCTGGCATTTCACCTCTGCAAGTCATTATGGAGTGTGCTTTGCAAATAAGTCTTAATACCATTTGCTAATTGATCTACAGGACATGGCTATATGACCTGTGCAGTCGATGCGCCCCTAAACCACACATAATCTACAGGACATGTTTTGTTGGAAAACAAAAACAAAAGGCTAGAAACATTGCAAATTTCAAAGGTCACGACCGTAATAAAGTCACAAAATCACGACGCAAAACATGGCGTCAGCAGGAGAAGTCTATATTTTACTTCGCAGTCCTTCCTCTTTTAATTGATACATACGTTTGCGGAGGTAAATGTCATCATCAAAGCTATCTCAAGACATGCTTTATGCTTGTCCTTTCCACATGACATAAATTGTCGATGACCTGATTTTCTTGACCCCTTTAGCCAAAATAATGTAAAACTCTGAATCGTTTTTGGGGCCACATATAGCTCTGCCTTCCAAGTCGGCGATGGTATGGTGAACAATTTGGGACCTACCTGGGTGATTTGTCCTGAAATCGGCCAAACGAAAATTAAATATCATGCTGATCAAGTCGATAATTAGCACAAATAAAGGAGATTGCATTCCAGACAACGGAAATCGGTTCAAGACACTAGAATGGTCCCTCAGTCAAACTAACGGGAATTCCGATGAACCAGAGCTGCCTCCCTTCGACAAAGGGCGCTAAGCAACTAATTGGACCTCGACAATGGCGAGACCTGTGTGTCACAATGACCTGTCACACGTGTATGCATGTGGCTTGGTACCGTTCGTTCATTCGAAAATGACACACGCATTCTGATTTCCCATTGCTTATTTACATTTCCATGCAGACATCATTCGCCCGCACACTGCCAGGCAACTTTGAGAAATATACCCCCAGATTGCCAGCCCCCAGACTACCAGCCCCCAGACTGCCGACCCCCAGACTGTCGGCCCCCAGACTGTCGGCCCACAGACTGCCTGCCCCCAGACTGCCAGTCCCCAGACTACCAGCCCCCATACTGCCGACCCCCAGACTGTCGGCCCCCAGACTGCCGGCCCCCAGACTGCCGACTCCCAGACTGTCGACCCCCAGACTCTCGGCCCCCAGACTGCCGGCTCCCAGACTGCCGACTCCCAGACTGTCGGCCCCAGATTGCAGGAATCGGAGGCCGGCAGACAGTCCAGGGAGGAGCTTCTCAGCTGTCATTATTGATCGGCTTACTCCTCCCCCGCTCTAGTGTAGTGGACATCATCAGTGTAATCGTCGGCACAAGGGAGATAAGAGACGGCCCAGGTAGAATGACGGCGAAGAGATGATGACATTTGCATACATACGAAGTGACCAACAGGAAAATACCTACTTGCTCAGTGGTATCAGACCAGCCGTACCGTCTTACCATGAGTCTCCTTAGCAATGTAGAATTGCTTATATTGCCTATATTGCCTATATTGCCTTTTCGCCAAAATGAATTTGAGCTTCAGCAGACAAAGTACTTACTTCATGTGGTATTGCATTGCAGAGGCGATTGTCACAAATTGTAGTTTAGATTCTTACAAATGTATTGCTTGATATTTGCAGACCAACATTCGGGTTGAAAACATATAACTTCATGGGCCTTACATAAGCACAACAGAACCAAATATACCTGTGATAATTCCTTTCCAAGGGACAGATGAGTAGTATTGCAAATAATGAAATAGTCCATATCGGCTGCGAATGTACAATACATTAACTAACTTTGAAATCGACCACTGGATTGCAGGGATGCTACATAGACGACATAGGAACCTCAGAGAACGGTGTTGCCCATTCTAATGAAATGGAAAACAATTAGCAATTCTGAGTCAGTCTAGCTGACGGACATTGTGAGCATCATTTGATGGAGAGAACTAGTAAAGAGGAGGGTCTATCTCAGCCTACAATTTGCACTTATTTGCAGAATGCTCAGACTTTGTCTTGTCACCGTGCGGTTAGAATGGTGATTTTGAAGTGATAATGCTATTCATCATACGCTGATCATGTTAGTGACATGTTAACATGCCAAGTGCTGAGTGGGCTGGGAAGTGGGAGGGTCAAGGCCAGACTGACCCCCACATAGATACCAAGCTGCAAACTATGGCAGGCTTTGCTGAGATATCATTGGGAAACGGTCCTTTTGCTTTCGGACAGATTCTGGAGGGATTTGGGCAAGTCATGGTAATTTGGGCACGTCTTGAAACCGTCAAGAAGTTTTGTGGAAGTCGGAGCACAGAACAGCAATAACATTGCTACACAGTAAGTTTCCCAAATGGAGTATCATGTTGTCCTGTTTGGAGGCAGGACTTCGGCTGCCCCAAACATCTCATTCACACCTGTGGCACATGCCTGGCTTGCTGTCTGGCCCATACGAAAACAGAATTCACTTTTATTAGTTTGCCTATATTTGCAGCAAAATGTACCTGGGGATTATTTTGGATGCGCTGCCATAAATAGACCAAATTCCCACCATGTTCTCCAGAACATTCAAATGTTTCCTACCCAAATCATCCTGTTCACTCTGACACCGGGCTCCGACAGCTGTTTGAGTTTGCAGTCTTCGCCAATCTGAGTTTTTATCGAAGTCTCTCCTAAACATATACCTAAATCTGCCCAATTTAATGAACTTTTATGAATAATTAGGCAATATCAATGCACATTTTAAGGATGCAGGCAACCAGGCACTACCTGACTTCCTCCTCCATCCCCACATCTTCCACCGATAGAAAGAATCCAAAGCAAATATGAATGGTAAAAGCCCGCAAAATAGGTGCTCGGTCCACTTTGTTTCAGCAGCCAGCAAAACTGCTCGACAGCTCACGATCAAACAAATCAAGGCCCCTTCATTGGTAGGTTGAAAGCACGCACACATTGTCGACAATCGTCAGGTCGCCATATCAAAGAAGAATAGCAGAAATAAATCAAATATGCATGGCACTCTTTGCCCATAATTGTTCGTTGGACCGCTTGTTGGCAGTCATGCCACCAAATGTAGCACGAAACCTTCGAGTTTAGAAAACGTTTTTGAAGGATTTGTATTCTTCAAGTATGTCCAATGTTTTCGAAAAGAAGAATTTCCTTATTGGAAACGTGCAGCTGGCTGCAAGGTGTTGTGAAAAAGTTATGGACAGGCGCCCCCGCTGCCCCCCCCTTGTTCCTACGCTTTTGCATTCAGACATGACTGTCTTGGCGTGCATGAGATCAAATATGATGTATCCGTCTTGATATGATTGCATTCATATGTCATTCACTCGTATCGTTCGGCATTAGGAAGCAAACCCAATTAATAGAGGTGAATCCATTAAGGGGAGAAAGTAGAAGAATAAATAACGTAATAATCTTGGCATTATCTGACATCCCACCACTCTGGATCCGCCACTCAATATCGAGGTTCGGCGGAACGTGTAAAAAAACTTTCTATTTTATTCCTTCGCTCTTGCACAGAAATAATTCATGCTATATCTATGTTGGATTTTTTTCCGGCTGATATGTTGGTAATTGCATAACTCTGATAATATTTCGAATGTTCAAGTCGACAAAGAGTCGACGCTATGCTTTTGTCAACAGATCCAGCTGTACAGAATACTCAAGACAGACCAATTAATCTGGGTTCGAATACACAACGTGGAGGTATTCTTGGACAATGCGTTCAATGACAGTCACTATTTGCGTAGGGTGCACCCACACATGCGCCATTGGCTTAATGTAGACGGTTGGCGCTACCGGTAAAGTTTCACCCCCGAACATGAAGCACAGTTTTTTTCTTCAACGCAGCTGCATAGAAGATGCATCAGCTACACAAAGTGCATCAAGTGCATTGGAATATGCAAGACATCTTCAATTGCCAGACAATGAATACATTGTCTGTCAAAGTACTGTGCACGTCGAATTATTATATACGTTGCGCCTATAGTCACACGTTTCAACACCCATACTGTAGCTACAAACGTCTCGGGCAGAGGTGTGTCGGTCGGCATGTCCGCGTTTGCTCCCTATCAGAGAATCTGGCTTCACTTTGATGTACTCACGAATTTCTGCTCGATCGAATGACTCACGTTTCACATCACAGTGAGCCTTTTTAATAGTATGGAGTCGACTCCGGCAAGAATCGACCTCCCAAGTCTCTTTATAACCAACCGACCGTCTCGACTGGGATTTGTTTTTGCCAATTTTCAATTCTTCAAACGCATTGCCAATTTTCAATTATTCGAAAGAAATAAGAAAGAAGAAATAGAAGGAAATTGTCGTTAGTTCACACTGCATACGCAGTCGAACATACCGACTTTGTTGCACATCCTTGTCAGACAACCACGAGAGCATCGCTTCCGCTTGACGTTGAAGATCAGCTTTGCTCTTTTGCAACACAATACATGATATAACAAAGTCACTATGCTGTGGACTTGTTAAACTATGTCATGTTTAATTGAATGTGGTTGCCGCCATTACCGCTGGCAGTTTTTGTATCACAGAATGTCTGCCTCTGCCAACACTCTCGAATGGTGTGTAGTTTCGTCGGGGTGATGGATCTGACCTTTGGCTCGCCGCAGGATGCACTTCTCGACGATGTGTGCGCTGACCTGCGCGGTGACCTGCCTACTGTTCGCCGAACGTGCCCGGTCGTCTCCCATAACGGCAGCCGACTGCCGGATGCAGAACCTGGAGCTGGCGCCACTGCGCTTCCAGAAAATCTGCATCAAGGTCTTGGCGCTGCGGCAGGTCCAGCGTGCCATGGAAGGCTACATCGAGGACGAAAGTAAGCGGGGTGAAGCCAAAGCGATGATTGGTCATATTCATATGCTATTGGCGCCCATACGCACATTACATCCATATGTATATATATATATATATATATATATATATATATATATATATATATATATATATATGTGTGTGTGTGTGTGTGTGTATGTGTGTGTATGTGTGCGTGTGCACTTGTAATTCGTGCATACCGAAGCCATTTTCTGTTTACACACCTGGCAACCGAGGACATGAAGTGAATACCGAGAACATTTTTGACGTCCTAGGTATTCAAACTCCGTCTGGAGCATTGTCAGATGCTTACCAGTCCCCTGACGAATTTTCTTGACATCCTCAGTTTTCACCATATATGTGACCGAGTGTCTCCAGCAGGTGTGTATGTGTGTACTGTGCAGATAAAGTGTAAGCAAGCCGAAAGTTGCAGTGCAGACGTGACACGCTCATGTTTGCAACTTGACACCACTCATGTTTGCAGCTTGGTGCAAGGTCGGCAGGGTGCCGAAGTAAGGCGACCGCGCCAGTTGGCCCCGGCCGACTCGGCTCGCGTGGCCGGCACACGCGCTCGGGAAAATCTGTTCTTGCAAAGGGATTGCCGCTTCTGTTAGATATATTTTTGCCATTCTAATGAGATGGCATAGAACTGCGGCTTGGAGGTTAGGAGTTAAGACAGCTAGTATGGGCCACCCTTTGTAACTAGGCAATAGTACAACCGAGGGTGAGAACATCTGGTGCCCTACATAAATATTTAGGCGAAGTACGTTTTAAAACATTTTTTGGGCTTGCATCTTAACCCGCGCAGTTTGGTGATCTTTTTACACCCCCATTAGGTTTTCCGCGGATGTGAAAAAAAAGCAGCGCGCAACAGCTGGCCGAATATTGGCATACCTGTCCCTACATCAATTTGACATGTTTTGTGAAAATTTTGAGGTCAGGTCGTTCACGGTCCCCGAGTTAATTAAGGTCAAGTGAGGTCACCTCCAAAAATGTTCAACCAATCGCCACGCTTTAATGGGTGAAGATGTTTGAATGAAACCTTCAGCGTTTGCTTACTTTTAGAGATGCAACAAAGGGCCCAGAATAATTTTTGAAATTTTGCGTTTTTGATGACTTACTTGTTTTGCATGTTTGCCTATATATAAAAATCGAAGATTCTTGCTAAAGTAAGCAATTTCTATGGAGTTAAGTTTACTCAAAATACATTTTATCGGTGTGTTCTATCAATTAGACACAAACAAAGTAAATAAAGTCGAAAACTCAAAATTTTGGAAATAAAAAATATCGTTTTAGTTTTGAGTGGGCGAAAATTTTGGGACCACGGTCCATTTCGTCGTTCATTTCTGATTCCAAGCAAGTTTTGGTTTCAAATTCTACAAAACACACTCCCCAGAGCTGACGTGAATCGTAACCACATATACCCCCTGTTGACGTCACATTTTGAGATGATAAAATGCTGGGGGTGGTTTCTAGTCATATTCGTCGAGCGCTTTCCGATGACACATCTTCCGGTTTCATGTGACGCTTAGTTTGAAGATTAGAAGGTAATATAGTAAGCCCCCTCACCCCTCCCCCGAGACGGGGTGTGAGGATCTTACCGGAATGACGGGAAGGGTTAATGTATTACCTCTAAATTAAATGTTATGCCGTTTAATACCTGGAGAAAACGTAGCGCTGACAACGAAGGACTTTGTTCAGATCCCTAAACAATAATTATAATCAGCATACTAGGTTGTTTCAGGAAACCTACTCCAATATTGAACACAATGAAGTTTGGGAATATTTATGGGGATGAGACATCCTTCATTCATGGTGGAAGCAAACCCGATTCTGGTGTAGTGACAGTACTCTCTCGCTTGCTAAAACTAATCAGCTGAGCTAATGTGCATACATAGGTTTGCTTTCCAAGGTGATTAAAGGTGGATCAAAGAATAAAAAGATTAGCTGGACCTCGGATGATCTTTTACAGCTTCTGAGTTCTTCGGGTTTTAGGCCGAGATAGATAGACTGATGGTTTCAGGGCTTTCTGACTTCGGGAGTTTCGCACTGCATGAGTTCAATACTGAACTCCATCATAACCCTATGGTAACACGTGACGGTCACCGCATTAACTGTCTATAATTTTGATGAAGTGGGAGGCGCAGCCACATCTGTTCATCCAGCTCCATCAACTTTAACCACATAATTGATATTGACTGATGTGGCAGGGAACACCATGAGGTGTGGGGCTGCAGTAGGTGACAAGGAGCTTCTGATTTCTTGTAGCGTGATCACTACCACCACCATAATCTGTCCCCCGTACCGGCGAATCACGTGTGAAAATTTTAGCGAAATCCGCCCGGCCGTTTTTGCACAGCATGCGTCGAAGCGGTACATACACACAGACACACAGACACAGACAGATAGACACACATTTCTCGACAACTTTGGAGAACCGACCGCTATGTACTAAATCTCCGATAGGGATCTATCGTGACATAGTCACTCTAAATCCCATCTACGATTTTGAATAATTCCGATATCGAGCATGCTCCTGATCGCATTCAAAATCTCATATTTGGTGTCAGATCAGTTGTGACATTTGATCTCTAAACTCTTCATAGAGTCCGAACTGCGAATTTAGTGCTTTCGACGCTAGTTTGGTATTTGATTGTGTAGGTGTCAGTAAGAATACACTATGCATCATAATTGGACACTTTGAGGGGCCAGAACATCAATGAAAGGTCATGAGATCATCCATTGATCTGATCAGGGCAAATTGATTTGCATTAAGTTGCTTGTGCAAAGGCATCGCCACAGTGGGGGACGTGGAGAGGGCATAGGCGTCGCCACTGTATGGGACGTGGAGAGGGCATGGGTGTCGCCACAGTTGGGAACGTGAGGGGGGCATGGGTGTCGCCACAGTGGGAGACGTGTAGAGGGCACGGGTGTCGCCGCAGTGGGGGACGTGAGAAGGGCATAGGCGTCACCACAGTGGGGGACGTGGGAAGAGCATGTGTGTCGCCACAGTGGGGGACGTGGAGAGGGCGTAACGCTCCCAAAATTCGTTAACCTTAGTAGTACGCCCATGACGTTGAATGAAAAAAAAACGACCTAAAACTCCCTCCCCTCCCCCACCCACCTATCCCAAACATGTGATAATGCGAAGTGCATGGAGCTTCATATGCTGCATCATGAATTACACTTCATTTAATCCCTGGGAATTATAGGGTGACATTGATGTTCCATTACCAGATCACATTTGTGGCCTGTTCGCCCATCCGACCTATATGACCTATCACCCTATGAATTCCAAAGTAGAAATCGAAGCCCAGGATGTATACTCAATTTTATTGACCTTGGAGGAGGTATTGAAAGCTGGATTACAGTTACTCTACTGGTGCCTCATATTCACACACACACACGCACGCACGCACGCACGCGCGCACACACGCACACGCACACACACACGCATACACATGCACATACACATACACATGCATGTACATATACATATATACATATATATATATATATATATATATATATATATATGTATATATATATGTATATATATATATATATATATATATATATATATATATATATATATATATATATATATATATATATATATATATATATATATATATATATATATATATATATATATATATATATATATATATATATATATATATATATATATATAGATATGTATATATATATATATATATATATATATATATATATATATATATATATATATATATATATATGTATATATATATATATATATATATATATATATATATATATATATATATATATATATATATATATATATATATATATATATATATATATATATTGGTTATCGTCAGAAAAACTGCTTCAAGTGTCGGATCCATCTTGAAATTCCAATCGCATAACAAAAAAGAACATGCGCCAATCACATATGACAGTTGCAGTGCGCGGAACTCATAACATATAGCAGTCGTACAATGCTTTATATTGCGCTGTGTCTCAATCAATGCCGTCACGGTTGTCAGGCAAATATAATGCGACGGACAGGCAAGCTACCGTACAATCAGCTCCAATGTAGCACACTATTTCATCTGTTTGTTCATTTCCGGGGCTTGTTTCCGAGTAGACAGCGCAATCTGAAGCCGTCCGATGTCAGTACATGTCGCAGGTATTGTCAGGTAATTATATTCTAGTCACTTTTTGTCATGTTGTTGGAGAATGTGCTGGTGTGGTGTTCCACCGCGCAAGTGTACAGTTAAGCGTTCACCGAGTGTCGTCTGTGTTACACCAATGTAGTGTGCCGGGCAAAGTGTACATTGTACAACCTTTGCGGTGGCATGTGAACTGGAACACTACATTGGTGGATTTTAGGTTGTCAAGTGAGCCGCGCGGGCTGTTTCTTTCGTGAGAAGACTTGATGTTTTCCTATTTTGATAGCATGTGATGAGTTGTATGTCACTCTTGTTATCTGTAGGGGTTACTTGTCTTCTAATGATGTCTCTTTTTCCTAGTCAGTTTTGTATGCAAATATCATTTGATTTGTGTAGTAGTTGCCAGTTTCCGTGCCGTAGTTTTGCTCTGTCTGCTGCTTAGTGAAGTGCTTGTCCATGTGTTGTTTGATTTATTGGTTTATTAGGGTTTTTGGGCGCGTCAACCACAACTTGGTTATTTTGCGTTTGATTTATTGGTCAATGTCTGTGCTGGAATAGCCCTTACTTGCCAGAATTTGTTTTTGTCCCCCGAGTTCTGTGTCCAGGGACGTCCAATCAGAACAGTGATTGTATGCTCATCTCAGTCCTCACGAGCCTTCAACATAAATAAGCAAACACCGCTAAAATACATAAATATACGTGTATATATATATATATATATATATATATATATATATATATATATATATATATATATATATATATATATATATATATATATATATATATATATATATATATATATATATATATATATATATATATATATATATATATATATGTGTGTGTGTGTGTGTGTGTGTGTGTGTGTGTGTGTGTGTGTGTGTGTGTGTGTGTGTGTGTGTGTGTGTGTGTGTGTGTGTGTGTGTGATTGTTATGTGCATGTAAGCATGCATTACATTCCTGGAAGTTTTCATCAATTGCACTTACACTTCACGTCGAATTCATGTACACAGAAATCACACACGTGTGAATATACACTACCCACCGTCTCGACCCAAAGCTGAGTCTTTTTAAAATCTGCAGCGCTACTGTTCCTCACTGTTAGTGACATTCCAGGTGATCGCGGCTCGGTACGGACACGACGTCCTAGTTGACTGCATGTCGCATCTATCAGTATGAAGCACGGGCCGTTCCGCCGTGGCTGTAGTCCTTCTCAGACACCTAGGAATGCGCTTCAATAAATGACTTTAATCGTTGCGAGCCTTTGTCGTTCAGCAGCATGCGATAAATGCGCCGGACGTCGCACATTGCGATCTTTTGACAGCCAGCCAAAATGAAACTGTGCTCGTATGATTGGTCGTGTTTCTGTAGCTCTGTTACAGCCCTAATAGCAAAAGAAAGATGGGAAAGTCCCTCCTTTTAGAATGCAGGGAGCTTCTTAAGCCTTCTATTGCACTGCGCATATTACCTGCCACTCTCCTGAAACTTAGGAGCGTTCTGCTGCCATAATTTCCTCCTTGAGATTTGGACAAGTGCCCTTTAGTGATTTCTGGCTCCGTCCAGTTGGGGACTCTTGCACAGGGGCGCGCAAGGAAACGCACGAGTCGGTGCTCCCTCGACGTGTCGAAGGCCCCGCGAAACGAAAAGATCGGAATTTCGATCGCTTCTCTCACAGCGTTGAGCAACTGCAAATGTGTCGATAGCAATAAGTGGCTATTTCTTTGTCTCTACACACCTCACAAGTCATCATCACTGACAGCGAATGCTGTCATCGTGCATCTCAACATATCTACTGCATCAATATCTGACCACCGTGCCTCTAGGAACTCGGTCGATCACTGCTCGGCTCACTACAGCACGACCGGCTGCCACCAATGAACCAGTGCAGCTTGTGCATATCAAGTAGCTTCATACAGCCGAGGGCAACACGACAAGAGTGATGAACAGCCAAAGTGACACATGTCTGCAACACCAATGCACCAACACACCAGATAGATGTTTAGGAAGGAACGCCGCTCTGGATGGAAGTGATAGTGTAAAAAATGTAAATTTTCCGATTTCCGTGGGGGGTGGGGGCAGACTCGATAACGCGGTTGTGGAGTACGCACTCACGATATTACTAACAAGATTCTAACCCCCTACCGACTGGGCTAACGTAACCCTTAGATCCCTACATGCATTAACTACATTTAATCCTTAGGACTAGGCTGAGATGTCCGAATAATAAGACGTGCTTAGACGAGAGTGTCGATACGTATTGATATATATCGAGTGGGCTTGCGGGAGGCATTGTGATAAATAGTGCGCGTGATTCCTATGAAAATTGTCACGTGCAGACAGAATCGGATAACAAAAGCATTCAACTAGACGTGAGCTCGGGGTTGTCGGGGCGAACGTGGAATCTACAGGATGTCAGATATAATTATGATTCTCGCGTACGGATCGTCGGCCATATGCTGTCCATGTGTTAGTTAGATGTTGGCGCGTTATATTCGAGGAAAAAATATACTTGGATTCTGTGATTATTCAACGCTGGAAAAAAAGAAATTCAGCATTGGTTTTTCGCCACAATATCCCTGAAACATCCACGCTAATTGAATAACATGCGACGCTTTCGTGAAGCACGCACCTCATGAAAACAAAAGCGCAATGTTCGTAACCACCGGACAAGCATCCCAAAAATATTCTGGCCATCCGAGATAAAATGCACGGGGTGTCCCGATAGATTATTGGTTGTGCGACCGATTACGAACGATTACGAACTGGATGGAATATTCCCCACATGGAATAGATTCTTGAGGATTTTTCCGTGCCATGTGGCTTGGAGCGCACACTAATGCTCGCACCCATCAGCATTGGCGGAGCCAGAATTTTTGTAAATGGGACCCCCCCCCCCCCAAAAAAAAAAGCAATGAAATAGAGAAGCTTCCGGCGTGCGAAGCGCGCCGAAAATGTAATGTTTTGCATTGTGAAAATCAATAAATTTCACTTTTCATCCATTGTATTTTGTGTGCTAAGGAGGCGGGGGGGGGGGCAGGCCCTCGTCCTCTCCCCCTCCCCCATTTCCTGCACCTCTGCCCATCAGCGTTATCGTTTCAGCTATGATTGGCTAATTCCATTGTGATCATTGTTGTGGTACGATTTTCAGAAAATTCCACGGGTTATGTTTTCACTTCTTCAGCCGATTAGTAATGGTGAAACAATATTTGTCCTAATTTTACTTGCCAAAGAATATCTGTGATTTGCATTGAACCCACGAACGATTTTGCATGTCTTTCTGGGATGCATATTTGCACACATCGGATCTGATACTAGATAGAACGATGATGGGATATATTCCATGTACTGTCCAGGACCTGCAGCTATGTTCAAAGCAGAAGAGTGAATTAACACTAGAACCCTGAGGTTATTTTTATAATAGATATTTCCCTGTAAAAGCATTATCGAGCACCTAAAGACAACATGATTCACTTTGATCCCTGATAGGGGATTGAATATGCCATACTTCGCGTGATTTCCACACCAGTTTGTTACGGTGTATGCTTCAGTTATTGTGCGAAGATCGTGTCGATATTGGAGAAAACGCGCGAAACTAACACGCCCCACTTCCTTGGCATAACGCTGCATTGTATTCTCAGTGCGAGTTCAACTCGGCCTGAGTGACACCGGAGAAAAGCGAAAAGAAGTGGACCACGTGTTTCTGCGGTTCGGGCGACGTCCTCAGTAGCAGGCCGAAGAGGACGGGAAGAGGACGGGTCGCGAGGGCCGGACGGAGGCGCCACGGCACCGGCCCACTCTCCATGTTCCGACTGCGAACCAGTTGGGCGACTCCTGTTGTGTTCCCGCAGTTGTCGTCTGCCACGTCTCCCACCCGTCGCAAACCGAGCGGTGATTTTCTCCAGTTATCTGGTGTGCGTTGCCATGCGAACAGGCACTGCTGCTGGGTTATGTATTCTGCTGCACATCTGACGGAATTGTGTTGTTAAATGTGATCCGTTGCTCGCGCGAGGGAGGTGCTGTGGCATCAGTTCTACAGCACGGCGGGAACTGTTCCCTGTGTATGCTATTCTGTTTGTGGCACGGGGGGCTGCCTTTGTAAATTATTTGAACTGCAGTTGATCAAAATCCGGTTGGTGTGTCTGTTTATGTCTCACGATGCTCAACTGAATCTAGAGGCGCATCCAAGAGGCCTCCCGTTATATTTATGGCGTTTTGTTCCCATGTAGCTGTCGCGAATTTCATGACCTTCCAGTTAGTCTTTAAGAAAAACACTTCGCTCGCTCCTCTTAACAAGGAAACTGAATGATTGTGCTCTCAGATTTTGACTAGAACATTGGGCTCGCATGAGGATTTTCGAACACGAAATTATTCATCCCCGGGCGGGAATCTTCTGAATATGTTTCTGCCACGATTCTTACAAATATTGTTGAAAATAGATGCTTTTCACCCACCGGATACTTTCTGCCTTTGAACCAGTGGGATTTATCGATATCCGTGGTAAAACCACGCAGATAATACTTCAACACATGTTTTGTGGGTGCGTTAGGAACGCCGGGTGACTCCCCTTACGTCCGGCCCTAGAAATGCTTCTGGATGACCACAGCGTAGGCGTTTCTAGAAGCTGGAGTGTTCCAGCTGTTTCACAACAGTTCTCCGGTTGAGCGATGTGCTTCGCTCTTTCTCCGCCTATGTGTGCACCTGCGCACACTTGTTGGTTGAGAAAAGTTGTCATCTTCGCAGAAGCATGTGTGCCGACTATTGAAATCATCAAGCCAGGCAACACGTGCAAGATATTTCATTTACGATGGCATGTTGAATTCGTTTGAGCGTGCAATACTTTTGGAAGCCAGTCGAAGCGCTCATCAGATCAACGAATAAATTATGAATTCCTGATTATAAGCAAACCTAAATTGATATGTTTGGGAAATACTAGGAAATGTATTAATAGCACACTGCGAATGACCTCATGGTACTTTCAAGGTCAAGTACACCATCAAGTTCCTACTTTCCGATTTATGGTGCTACGCCGTGTAGTTTTGTGCGTGATTTTATTTTAGTCGTCTTTATACCCAAAGCAAGTGTGACTATGAGCAACTTCTATTTATGTTCTATTTATATTCTATTCTATTTGTGTTTGGCATTACCGGAGAAGTTTTGTGCATCCAAATAACTAGACATATGGATTATATTATTTTCGTAATATGTTTTGTGGTATGGCAAACAAAGCAAATGACCTCTTTTCTGCTGTGAGTGTCAATGCTTCAGTTAATGTGTGCTATTCTTCCAGCAGCCATTCTGAATCCAAGAGATTTTAAAGACCAGGTCGTTTCACCTTCGCCCCCGGAAATGTTTCCACTGGTTCCAAAGCTGCACGGAATATTATGGTATAAATAATAATGATGGTGTGTTGATGTGTATGGAGTGTTTATCGCCAGACAAGAACGTTTATGTCGTGGCGAAGTCCTGTCTCCAGGAACGCGCCTCATCACACGATTTCTAAGTACGTCGACGTCGCATGAAAGCTCGGTAACAGGGGATGTTGCGTGCGCTCTTCCAGCCGCGGTCGTGCCGTTAGACCGTCAGACCGTCAGACCGTCAGGCCGTCAGACCGCCAGACCGCCAGTCCGTCAGACCGCCAGACCGCCAGTCCGTCAGACCGTCAGACCGCCAGACCGTCAGACCGTCAGACTGCCAGACCGTCATACCGTCAGACCGTCAGACCGTCAGACCGTCAGACCGCCAGACCGCCAGACCGTCAGACCGTCAGACCGTCAGACCATCCGTCAGACCGTCCGTCAGACCGTCAGACCGTCAGACCGTCAGACCGTCAGACCGTCAGACCGTCAGACCAAGACCGTCAGACCGTCAGACCAAGACCGTAAGACCGTCAGACCGTCAGGCCGTTAGGCCGTCGGACAATCAGACCGTCAGACCTTTAGACCATCAGACCGTCAGACCGTCAGATCGTCAGACCGTTAGACCGTCAGACCGTCAGACCGCCGCGAGACTACGGTCCCCGTGTCGTCAACACGCAGACGTCGTCACGCGATACTTCTGCTCAGGTCTGAACACCAGCACAACACACGGCACAGCAGAGTCGGTGCACCAGAACAGCAAACGGCACGACAAAGTCGGTGCATCAGAACAGCAAACGGCACGACAGAGTCGGTGCATCAGAACAACACACGGCACGACAGAGTCGGTGCATCAGAACAGTACACGGCACAGCAGAGACCGTGCACCAGAACAGCACACGGCACAGCAGAGTCGGTGCATCAGAACAACACACGGCACAGCAGAGTCGGTGCACCAGAACACTCACACGGCACAGCAGAGTCGGTGCATCAGAACAGCAAACGGCACGACAGAGTCGGTGCATCAGAACAACACACGGCACGACAGAGTCGGTGCATCAGAACACTCACACGGCACGACAGAGTCGGTGCATCAGAACAGTACACGGCACAGCAGAGACCGTGCACCAGAACAGCACACGGCACAGCAGAGTCGGTGCATCAGAACAACACACGGCACAGCAGAGTCGGTGCACCAGAACACTCACACGGCACAGCAGAGTCGGTGCATCAGAACAGCAAACGGCACGACAGAGTCGGTGCATCAGAACAACACACGGCACGACAGAGTCGGTGCATCAGAACAGTACACGGCACAGCAGAGACCGTGCACCAGAACAGCACACGGCACAGCAGAGTCGGTGCATCAGAACAACACACGGCACAGCAGAGTCGGTGCACCAGAACACTCACACGGCACAGCAGAGTCGGTGCATCAGAACAGCAAACGGCACGACAGAGTCGGTGCATCAGAACAACACACGGCACGACAGAGTCGGTGCATCAGAACACTCACACGGCACAGCAGAGACCGTGCACCAGAACAGCACACGGCACAGCAGAGTCGGTGCATCAGAACACTCACACGGCACAGCAGAGTCGGTGCATCAGAACAGCGAACGGCACAGCAGAGTCGGTGCATCAGAACACTCACACGGCACAGCAGAGTCGGTGCATCAGAACAGCAAACGGCACGACAGAGGGTCCGTAAATCAGAACAGCACATGGCACAACGGAGTCTACACGTCAACACGACAAACGTCACAAAAGATAGTCGGTACATCAGAGCTAGAGGTGGCAAATACCCAACATTTGGAGGCCGAAGCCCGAGCCCGGCCGGTGTGATGTGACGAAGCCTGGTCGGAGCCCGGTCAACATACAACATACTGAAGCTGAAGCCGAAGCTGAAGCTGAAGTCAACATACTGAAGCTCAGTAAAAAAAAATTCCGACCTTGTGTTACATGTGCATTTCCATATGAAGTAGCATCACAAGGATTATTAGTCTGTTAATTAGGGTCACATAGGCATTTCATTTCATCTTCGAAGATCTCGTTTAATTCCAGAACATCCATTGACCATTGGCCTCTTACCAAGACTTCTTTTTGTAGTGGCTGGTATTGATAGCAACAGCATGATGGTTACAAAAAAAAAACATATGGAATACAGTTTAATGCCCATTGCCTGTCATCATCATTCTAAGGAAACGACAAGCATAAATTACGAACATTTCATTCATTAACTGCTGAATAATATGCAGAATGTTGCACTATGTATCTAATAATCATGCTATCGCACTACCAGATACATAAATACAAACTGTACGATCTTACCCAAACTGTATCATCAAAATCATCTCGGAAGACCTCGCTCACTCCCTGAACATGAATTGAAATTCAGCATCTTGTGAAGACTTTCCTTATCTCCTATCATGTATTGATAGCAACGGCATGATGGTTGCAAAGCAATTCCTAAAGCATATAGGGAAATGCCCATTACCAACCATCCTCATTCCAAGGAAATAGCAAAATGGATCCCATTATCCCATTATCCCATTATCATACCGTACCACCACCAGATTCAGAAATCCGAACCGTATATTCGTCAATCTTCGTATTTCGCGATTATCTTCCATAAAAGTAACATAAGTGGTTTGTCATACTATCGTTTGCTGCATCGCTTTTGTTCTGAAACTACAATCATTCAATTTATTTCGTGACGACTGTAGGATGGCTGGCACAACAAGTGCATCATGTAACCAATAATAATTATTATCCACAAGAACAAATTTATTAATTTTAATAACGCGAACCCACACTCCACGGAAACATCGTACGAAATGCATGAACATCATGAAACGAAGATGGCTGAAAAGAAATCAGCATAGTTCCAAGAACAGCCACAAGAACGCGATAATCAGCTGGTAAAGGACTACAATTGCACATGGTGAGTATGGTGTCTGTTTTGCTATGGGATACGATTGCTGGCATAATAACTGAAATTGCTGAAATAACTTAGGCGTGATTTAAATTCATCTCTACTTTATAATCACAATTCTGACAAGTTACATTCAACGTCGTATAATTATGTTTCGTATAGCTACATATCTTTGTCGCGTGACTTCACGTACTGATTGACGCCGGTTGAGATGAAAACTTGCGATGCAGTTATTATTAGCTCGGTCATTAGTAACGCACTAATGACGAATCATGGAACGATTTGCTATCAGGTGTTCCGTGAAGCAAAGACCCAACTTGAGACCACCCCAATTAGAATCGCTTCCGGGCGCTGCGTCACCACCGCATTCGACGCGCCCCACAGCCCAAATATCCGATCAACATGAATCGCTTCCAGTCATTGGAGCTTATATTGATCGCGCATTTTCCGAGTGAGTGCTTAGCTCTCTGTCGACATTCTCCCGCTGAAAAAGAAATCCCAGATCTGGTAGTGCGACCGGAGTTCACACAACAAACTCTGTTTAGTATAGGGCCCTGGTTCGCAAAGCCACCCCAGCAAGCATTCTGACTAAGTTTCTATTGAAAGGCAAATATGGCCAGCGACGCTCTTACAGAACGCAAAAGTTCGTGCTGCATTTGCATTATATGTATATGATACCGCACTCTGAGTATCATAGTCTTGCTTTGAGCTCCTTGTCTGGCTGATAGTTCAATAGTGATGGCTGATAGTTGACCTTGTTTGGCTGATAGTTTGAACGTTAACGTAAAAACTGTCTAGTTTGTTTGTACTCCCTAACTGTGGTTTTGGGTAAGTAAAAAAGAAGCCTATCGAACAGTGCCACCTGTTTTACGGGCACCAAAACCGATAATAAGCCGACCTTGATTGATGACAGTACAATGTGTAGGAATTTACTTCCGTATTTGCTCACGTAGTAGACGGTCTTGCTGTCAATGTTGTATTTTCCTCCATTGCACAAGCAATAACGACAGCGCCACAAGCGGCTCGGGCAAGGTCCTCACACCGAGTGCCGCCCGCGGCTCCGGCCGGTCCTGGTGCCAGAGTGGCACAGTCGCCCGAGGCGCAATGTCACCACGAGGGCGCACTCAAGGTGCCCCCCCCCCCATCGCCACAGCACCAACGCAGGGGTAGCCGTGCATTGCAATCATTAAGGGTGTGGGGAAGTGAGCTTGGTCAGGTCTTCCACGGTCAGCGAGTTATTGAAGGTCAAGTGAGGTCACCTCGAAAAAAGTTCAACCAGTCGTCTCGTTTTGACGGATAAAGATATTTGAGTGCAAAAATAATTTGTTCGTATGTAAAGATAATTTAATAATTTGTTGAATGTAAAGATAAATTATCTCCGCATACACCGTTCGCACCTGCTCACGTAACGAATTAATAGCATATGGAACATACTTTATTAGCTCGAGATCAAAGAGGCACTGTACGTCTCTGGCCTGCGGCACGTAAGGAGAAACAGACTTCCTCTGGCCAGCCGTTTCCACTGTAACCGTAATGCGGCGGAAAAGCAAGAAGAAAAGAAGCATTGGATATTATCCAATTTCTTTGATGTTTGCATTCATTGGTATGGCAGATAAGTTGGAACTATTTGGGAATTCATCATCAAATTGTTGAATACATATGACAAAATTCCGGGATGGGATGTTGACATGAGCCTCACAAGTTGCATGTTGATGATCATCATCAGGTCTAAAAAACATTGATATCGATTTTGTTTGTGGGGCGGGGGATGATTTCATAATGAACTGACAGACCGGTTGAAAGACCGGTACATAACGCAAGGACCGGTTAAAAAAGTCACCGTCCTGACTGCGCTTATTGGCCGTGCTTTCGGTTCTTACATTTCCCACCTCTGATCAGATCAGCATACGGCACGAGAGTTCTCACATCAAAACAGCACAGCATAGAGTTTTCACAACAGCACGCACAACATAGGGTACTCACACGAAAACAGCACAACATAGGGTACTCACACGAAAACAGCACAACATAGGGTACTCACACGAAAACAGCACACGGCGCAGCAGAGCCGGCACACCATAGCAGAAACGGCACAGCGTAGAATCCACACACTAAAGCAGCTCCCAGCACCGCAGAGGTTTCCTATAAAAGCAGCATACGGCGCAACAGATAGTTCTCACATTAGAACAGCACACAGCACAACAGGCGGTCTTCACACAAGAATAGCACCCAACACAACACAGTCCTCACACCAGAACAGCACGACAAATCAGCAGAGCCCGCTCGCCAAAACAGCAAATGATACAACATTGTATCGCATCAGAACAGCAAACAGCACGACGGCACAAAAGAGCCCTCACACCAAAAGAGCTAATAGCACGGCAAGGTCTCACATGAGGAAAGCACAGAGTCGAACAGAGTCAGCATGTAGGACAACAAACAGCTCAAAAGAGGTGTCACACACACAGATAATCACAGACAAATGGAGGAGGGCGGTGGAGGCCTGGCCTGCTCTCTTTCAGTGTTGTCAATGTCCGGAATAGTCAAACTGTTGCTTGTCCGAGCGTTCAGGGAAGGTGTGACAAAATAGCCAGTTATTTTTTAAAGAGCAAGATTGCTATCGATGTAGGGTGCGGAAACATTCACTTATTTCTATCTTCGTTTTGAATCTTTTCGTTTAAATTCCATTTCCTCAGGATCCTCGTCGGCGTCTACATTTATTGATATTGAAACAAACAAAACGTGTCGCAAACAAACAGCAGCCAGGATACAGTGCAAGAAGTTAAGGAGGCCGTTACGTGCGACATGTGAACTTGGGGCGACAGTATCTCATGCGACTGTCTCTCGTGCGACATGTGATGAATTTAAAGCGACTGTCTCTTATCTGACCACTCTCTAAAAATGCGATAAAACGGATATTTCAGACTGAGAATTGATGACGGCAAAAGAAATTGCATGCTAGTTCTCCCAGAGCAATGCTTCACGAGTCTCATATTAATTATTGTTAGTTCATCTTGTATCGATGCCAGACAACACGATAGTTCAGCACTATAATGGAGAGGGCTACTGCGGCATGTTGACAAATTGCTGTTCGTGATGTCACGGTCATCAGCGTAAGCAGGGGACTAATGGGACTACACCACCTCTCCGCCTCCGGCGCCTCGGCCGGGGACCATGTTCGTGATGTCACGGTCATCAGCGTAAGCAGGGGACTAATGGGACTACACCACCTCTCCGCCTCCGGCGCCTCGGCCGGGGACCATGTTCGTGATGTCACGGTCATCAGCGTAAGCAGGGGACTAATGGGACTACACCACCTCTCCGCCTCCGGCGCCTCGGCCGGGGACCATGTTCGTGATGTCACGGTCATCAGCGTAAGCAGGGGACTAATGGGACTACACCACCTCTCCGCCTCCGGCGCCTCGGCCGGGGACCATGTTCGTGATGTCACGGTCATCAGCGCAAGCAGGGGACTAATGGGACTACACCACCTCTCCGCCTCCGGCGCCTCGGCCGGGGACCATGTTCGTGATGTTACGGTCATCAGCGTAAGCAGGGGACTAATGGGACTACACCACCTCTCCGCCTCCGGCGCCTCGGCCGGGGACCATGTTCGTGATGTCACGGTCATCAGCGTAAGCAGGGGACTAATGGGACTACACCACCTCTCCGCCTCCGGCGCCTCGGCCGGGGACCATGTTCGTGATGTTACGGTCATCAGCGTAAGCAGGGGACTAATGGGACTACACCACCTCTCCGCCTCCGGCGCCTCGGCCGGGGACCATGTTCGTGATGTCACGGTCATCAGCGCAAGCAGGGACAAACACCACCTCCGCCTCCGGCGCCTCGGCCGGGGACCATGTTCGTGATGTCACGGTCATCAGCGTAAGCAGGGGACTAATGGGACTACACCACCTCTCCGCCTCCGGCGCCTCGGCCGGGGACCATGTTCAGTGTACGAAGCGCATCAAAAACCCGCAACCAACCGGGGTGAGAGGTTGGCGACGCTATATGATCGAGCAGTCGGATACGTCGTAAAGGAACCCAAGTACCACCCAAGAAGCGCATCGAAAACGGTCTTGCTTGAGCTCGATGATGAGTTCGAGACTCAATTGAGAGCAGGATGAGATGGAGCTGAGAGCTGGAGGTGCCCCTTGACACTGGAGGTGCCCCTTGAAACTGGAAGGTACTTTGAGCATTGGGCCGAAAAAGTAATTAGCCCCGTCGTGAAGTTCTGGTTTCGCCCCTGCACAGCATACCTTCTGCGTGACAGAAAACTTAACGTCCAAGTTATGTCATTGGACATCGAAAATTACCCCGTGACGGGAAGACATGTGTGTACGACAATTTTTGGTTTTCTGACGTAATACTCCAAACCACATGTGCTTTAACGTCTGGCCCTGAGGAAGACAATGAGCAGAGGCCACCGTATCAGAGTGGGATCATCAGAACAGCGGAAGACGATACTCAGAGGTCACCGCATAAGAGTGGGATCATCCGAACATTTCCGATTAACGTCGTCTTTCGGAGATGTCAACATGCTGCTCAGTTTAGACCGCCTATGCCTGGGACGAACATTTCTGAATGGTGATATAGGCAGTAAATACTGGATATTCCCTGGCTGTATAGTGAATAGGTGCGATGGGCCAATTAGCGGATCCAGGGGGGGGGTCACAATGCACCTTTGCCCATCACTTGCCGCGAAAAAGGGTCAAACAGTCATTGGGCCGAGCAGGCCCTCCCCCTGGGGCGGGCTAAGTATCCTCACCGATTACAGTCAACATTTCTTTGCTCTCCGAAACGAAAAGAAATATGTTGAAGGTACATATGCGACAATCGAGCATTCCTCCCCCTCCCTTACTCAACAACTTTTTTCAAATACTACACCCGACAGGATTTAGCAGCTTGTCAAAGTTTGTCAAAAACCGACTGACTGCCCTCGCCACTGCCCCCGCCCCCACCGTTCTTGAATGTCGGCCGGGTCAGCCGGTGAATGGGCTGGCATTGCGATGGCGTTGGCATCATACATACATAGGGACTCAATGGAAGAGGAAGTGATTGAAGTGCTATTGGTCGGCTGACAACTGCAGCTGCCGCCAGAGCTCTTCAGGGTTCCCATTCATTTTCGGCGTGCTTCATCGACCACATAAAGCAGCTGCAATTTCTGCACTAGATGACCTCCACCATCAGCTGACGTACGTGATCGCCGGGCATCGGCGACACCACGGGAGGGGGCGGGGGCACCGGAGGAAGTTCCCCCGAACCTCAAAATATTGTGGCAGAAACATAGGGACTTTTTTTTCTCTTTTTTCATTCATTCATTCAGGGATCATTTTTTCGAGCATAAATTTGGAGACATGAGGGCAACAAGCGGCTGACGGAAGGCGTCCCGGGTCGATGAAGGGGCCCGAGCTGTTGAATTAGGGCCTCCGGCCCCACAGAGGAGGTCCTAGATCGCAAAGGAGGGCCCCTGCGCAGACTAAGAGGACCCTAGCCGCTGGAGGGTCTTGGACCGTCGGAGGGCCCAGAGCCGGCATGAAAGGTCTCTGGGCGGACGGAGGGGGCCGAAGCCGCATAGGGGTCCCTTGCGTGCTCGAGAAAGCCCAAGCTGTCGAAAGAGGGGCCTCCGGACGTATGTAGAGGGTTCTGAACCGTGAAGGAAGGCTCCTGGGCCGACGGAGTGCAGGACGTGCAGGGCACCTGGATCGGCTTTGGCTCAAGCAGATGGAGAGGGTCTCAGAGTTGACAGTGAACCTCATGCTGATGAACTACGGACGCTCCCCAAGCTACGGAGACAGTCCGGACCAAAGCAGAGGGCTCCCGGTGCTACGTAAAAGGCTGCTAAGCACATGGAGGCGCCCGTGCTTTTAAAAATCAGTGGCGTATCCAAGGGGTGAAGGGGCAACCGCCCCCTGGCGAGTCCGATGGGGCCCCTCAAAGCGACCGCTAACAAGGGTCCCTGAAGGTGTAAGGGCAGCTATATAAACGAGAAAAAATAACAGCGCATCTAACTGTTTGTGCGGAAAGGGCTCTTGAAACCTGAAGACATCCACGCTCAGCGCTGACAAGAGCCGTAAAGACAAGACAGCGCCCGCCCGAGAGCTGTCTTGAATGCGCCCGATTCCAGCTGGAAAGAGCAGTCTTGGCTGGAAAGGGCCAATAACAGCTGAGGAACAAGTAGGGCACTGTGGGCACTAGATGACTGGGGTGGTCTTGGGGTTTGAAATGGCCCGAGAGGAATGAACAGGACCCCCAAGAGCTGGCAAGGACTAGTGAATTGCCCTTTCTATACTTTGCTATACCATACTATACCATATATATATATATATATATATATATATATATATATATATATATATATATATATATATATATATATACATATATATATATATATCTATATATATATATATAGATATATATATATATATATATATATATATATATATATATATATATATATATATATATATATATATATATATATATATATATATATATATATATATATATATATATATATATATGTATATATATATATATATATATATATATATATATATATATATATATATATATATAGATATATATATAATATATATATATATATATATATATATATATATATATATATATATATATATATATATATATATATATATATACATATATATAATACAGAGCTTACAACAACTCGAAGTGGCAGAATTTTCACAAGGGAGAGGGTATATGAGCGTAATTCCGTTTCTCCGACGGCGCCGCCACTGCTTGGTATGTATTAGTGAATCACTGTCGTCCAACGTTATGGCAGCATCAGTAGCGAGGTATCATGCTATCATTTCGCTACTGGGATCAAGCACGTGCTTCTTCAGCTTGCTGATGTCAATGTATACCAGGCCGCTCCATCACACATATAAACCAATTCCTACTGAGTGGTTTATTAACATGCTAGCTAGTATAGGTGATCCCATATGTACATTTTCGGTCAATAGGTCAGCGCAGGATTAGTTTATCTTCAAACACATTCTATCGCTCAGCTAAACGGCTGGCAGTTCAGATGTGAACCACTTGGTCTTGTTACGAAGTTTGGGCTGTAGGTCGTAGCAAAACGTCGTGAATCTGAAACAAAAAATTATGGGTCATTATCATTTCAGATATTCAACCATTGAGCCCATTTAAGCATTGACATGCATTGATTGCCCCACCCCCTTGGTACCTGGAAATGGTGGAAAATACCGGGAGCAATCATGATCTGTCGCAATGATGCGGTGGCATAAAACTCCTAGCCTTGAAACTTTCATTGCTCAAAAAAGAGAGAGAGAGAGAGAGAGAGAGAGAGAGAGAGAGAGAAAAATATATATATATATATATATATATATATATATATATATATATATATATATATATATATATATATATATTACTGTAGCTGCTGGCTGCTGCATTGTCGGTCCAGATAGACAGGTAAGCTACGTACAAGCTTTGATTCTGTTCAATTCCGACTGATTACGCGGAACCTTCCACTCAGAAATTGAACATTTGCCTTGTCGACAGTCCAAACTGTAGGGTTTAATTCACATCTGACTCGATCATTAATCTGATGGATCATGCCACGCATTCTTCGAAACGTGTATAGGCGTCGGAGGTGTGCCTGCAGCAAAATTTCCCATGTTTCTAACCGTTCTGCAGCTGGGTCACCGAAATAGACTGCCTACATAGTAATTCACTGCATCTGCGGCCTAGAACATTCTGAGACAGCAGCTGTTGAGCTTAAGTGCGACGCTGAACACGATTGAACGTTTATCTGGCGGTGGAATTTCTGGCTAGGTCGCGACAGTAGCCGCCCTGATCCAATCCACACTGGCGGGTCCACACGTCAGCTGAATTGGCCACACATGCGCGCGGCCGCATCCGCTGTGAATCGAGCTTAATGCAGCGGAACGCTTCGCTTCTGCGGCGGTGTTAACCTGATATAAACCAATTAATTGCATACACAAATGGGCCAAACACCGTGAATGATCACCGTGAATGACGTGCAGTCAAATTGGCTGAACACCGTGAATTCCGTAGAGTCCATTGCGTCACTGCTTTATTGATTGATGCACCTAAAGTGGTTTGCTAGCTGATGTGTGGACTGTCGCTCCCACACGCGTTGCCGCGTAAGAACATAATTTGGATATAAACACGCGTAAAACAGGACTTAAAGTACTACAACTTGATCGTGTCCACCGCCACCAAATACAACTGAGAGCCCGGAACATGCATCAGACGACAGACTCAACCGCTGGCTATTAGTAAAGCTTCTATTAAAAAGCTATTTGCAATTGGTGGCCACCGGATGTCCACCCGAATCACAGACCAGGAAGAGGGGAGGAGGCAGTATCTCAGCAGTTTCCGCAGAGGAGGGACAGCCCACTGTCAGGACATGGCGACAGCTTCCGCAGAGGAGGCGCAGCCCACTGTCAAGACATGGCGACAGCTTCCGCAGAGGAGGCGCAGCCCACTATCAGGACATGGCGACAGCTTCCGCAGAGGAGGCGCAGCCCACTGTCAAGACATGGCGACAGCTTCCGCAGAGGAGGCGCAGCCCACTGTCAGGACATGGCGACAGCTTCCGCAGAGGAGGCGCAGCCCACTGTCAAGACATGGCGACAGCTTCCGCAGAGGAGGCGCAACCCACTGTCAGGACATGGCGACAGCTTCCGCAGAGGAGGGGCAGTTCAAGCTGTCAGTATATGGAGAACGTTTCCGCAGAGGAGGGGCAGCCCACTGTCAGGACATGGCGACAGTTTCCGCAAAGGAGGCGCAACCCACTGTCAGGAATGGACAGCTCGACAAGGTGACAGTTCAAGCTGTCAGTAGGAGAACGTTTCCGCAGAGGAGGGACAGCCCACTTCAGGACATGGCGACAGTTTCGCAGAGGAGCGCAGCCCACTGTCAGGACATGGTGACAGTTCCCGCAGAGGACGGACAGCCCACTGTCAGGACATGGTGACAGTTCCCGCAGAGGAGGCGCAGCTCACTGTCAGGACATGGCGACAGCTTCCGCAAAGGAGGCCAAACCCACTGTCAGGACATGGCGACAGCTTCCGCAGAGGAGGGGCAGTTCAAGCTGTCAGTATATGGAGAACGTTTCCGCAGAGGAGGCGCAGCCCACTGTCAGGACATGGCGACAGCTTCCGCAGAGGAGGCGCAGCCCACTGTCAGGACATGGCGACAGTTCCCGCAGAGGACGGACAGCCCACTGTCAGGACATGGTGACAGTTCCCGCAGAGGACGGACAGCCCACTGTCAGGACATGGAGACAGTTTCCGCAGAGGAGGGGCACCCCACTGTCAGGACATGGTGACAGTTCCCGCAGAGGACGGACAGTCCACTGTCAGGACATGGAGACAGTTTCCGCAAAGGAGGGGCACCCCACTGTCAGGACATGGCGACAGCTTCCCCAGCATCCCAGATCACAGAGACAATCAAAGAGCAATCCATGGCATATTGGCGTGATTTCCCACAAGAGCCGCTTTCTGTGGAAAGCATGTCAGTCATCGATTTAGAAACTGGTGCTGCAGAATTGGCAACAGCAGCAAACTATTCCGCGGATAGTGGCTAGTGTTGTTGTTTGTATTATGTACTTACCACTGTCTGTCAACACCCAGCCAACCAAATTGGCAGCACTCATTTACTCAATATATTGGGACCCACCAGTAATTTTCGAACGTCTCCACTCATGCTGCAGAAGATGCTGAGCCGCCATGCGTGATATGTACGCCATACCCTTTGCCTGAGTCTGTGACAGCTACGTTCAAAGCTGAGCCAGATGTAGTCGGGGGGAAGAGCACGAGACTGCATAATTCCCATTATCGCCCCGCCCCAGTTGACGAGCTGCCTAAGTGAAGCGCTTGCCAGTGACGTGGTGCGCATAAGCGAAGGAATGTGGCAGGACAGATGGTTCATGACGCTCCCACTGTTTGGATGGGCAGAGCCATTTTCCCCCCCGGGGAATGGGGATCCCCGAGCCCACTTTTCAGCAGCATTCCTACGCCCCTGGTGGTGAGTGTGTTTCGGGCTGTTGCATACGGGCGGTTGTCTACTAACGTGCGTGGGTACATTTGTCGGACACCTAATTGCAGCCCTGCTATTTCAGACTCGTCTCAATGGCGTATCAGAGTAATGGACGATCCATTTCATGACATTAGAGCTGCTGAACCAAGCGGACTTGGCGCGGGTTCCAAATTATTGTGGAGCTGTACCATGAGAATGCTTTGCGATGATTTGGGTGTGCGAGCTCAGGCTAGCGTTGGTTCCCACCATGGAAGATGTTTGTGTGCTACCGCTGAGTGTTATGGAGGAACTATGAACAGCGCCTCCCTGACATAATTTGTTCTTTAAACACCCAAGTCTGCAGTACGCATTGGTTAGTCCATTTTTCTCGGATACCCACATAGTCATTTATCTCAGTTAGCCAATGAATACAATGGCCGACATCCATATTTCTCGAAAATGCTTCTACTCTCGGAGACGTATCCATTAGTTCAGAAGTGACAGGTTCAGGTATTGATGTGCATAAAAGGAGGAAGCACGACGGGCGAACGGGCGACACAAGGGGACGGATCGAATGCTTAGGCCTGGTGAGCGGATCTGACAGCAACATCTTAGCGTCACAACAAAGCTGGATTATTAATGGTGTGGCTGCTTTATCATCGTATCTCATGTGGCGAGACGGCATATTGATTTCGTCGCTCCGAAAGGTACCATTTGTCTTCGCAGTCAATAATGTCACTCATGTTCAGAAGCGCCGTGTACGAGACTTTACGCGCAATACGTGCGAGACGAAATACGTTTGTGTGTTTGTTGGCACATGTTGCCACACCTCCACTGCTCTTGTTGCCGTCTCTGACCACGTTTCGGTGCATTTTCACTGAGGAAGTAGTGACGTGTACTTGCTCGGAGGCGGTCGGCGGCCAGGCGGTCAGACCGGCGACTGAACGTTCAGGGTGAATACAGGTGTTGGCGCGGGCAAACGTGTTAGGCCCTGATACGAGCTGACACTTGGGGTAATAGCCGTGACAAACACAAACCGTTCGGCCAAGACCGATCTCGAAAACCAGTCTTGAGCAATGAGCATTCACGGCTCACGGCGCAATACGCAATTACGCAGATGGTCCTTCTTCGGGTAGCAATCTGCAGTTCTTCTCCTCGGAATATACAATGTAAACTGGCAAGGTATCGTACCAAAACCAATCAATGCCGAACAGATGACACCAGAAAACACACTCCTACCTTGTTAGGGCGTCGGTGAAAAAGAACAAACCTCGCTACAATTACAAGATCCATCGATATGTGGATCGCAGAAGAAGAAGAAAAAGAAATATAGAAGGGATGATAATAGTATTGGTATAATCACATTCTGTTGTATCTCTTGCTTGCATCCCGAGGCACCCATGTGTTGGCTGTCCTGATATATGGGCAGCTCACCTAGGGAAGCCCCACATTGAAAGACCCAATGAATGTGCATACAGCCAAATAGGATAGGCTGCTGCTGCATCTGAAATGGGGACGACAATAAAAAAATACATTTGCAGGATGTGAGCGACAATTGACATTTCTGCATCTACCACTGCGCTATTGTTACGACTGGCATCGAGCCCGAGCTTCCTGGAGGTCGGGCTGTTGCAAGTCCGACAGCCGGGAGGCTGATGTGCCAGACACCGGCCTACGGCGAGGTCGAGCTGCTCGGCGGTCTGCACCGCCAGGACGCCGCTGTCCGGGCGGTGCCGGCTGACCTGAACGTGCAGCGGCGTCTGCAGCAGGTGCGTCACCGTGCGCACCACGTCGTCCACCTGCAGCGCCTTCATCCGACCGAACACGCGCAGCCGGTCTCCGGCGCGGCCGGCCATCTTGGCCAAGAACTGCGTCTCCACCAGGCCGGGGCTCACCGACTGCCGGCAGCAGATCGTGCCACACGCTACACGGCTTGTGCTACCGAGTGCAGGGTACACTCCACAGAGCATACAGTGCATATGAGCATACTCTACCGTATACTCTTCAACAGAGAGTATGTGGGTACCGTGCAGAGCACAGCAGAAGGTGCGCGGTGCACGGCGCAAATAAGAGTACGAAGTACTGGATAGAGCGAGAACACATTTGAGGAAACCGAACAGAGAGCGTGCAATGCTGGCTGGAACAGTGTCAGTTGCCGGCGGCTCGGCGTTCGACTCACGCTGATTCTGACGTTCGGCAGCGTCTGTTTCAGCTCCAGTCGCATCGTCTCTGTCAGTGCCCTGACGGCATGCTTGGTGGCCGAGTAGAAGTGGAATTTGGATGGCACCGGATGCATGTGGCCCGATTCGCTGCAAACCAGGACACGTTCGTCACGCTAGTTCCCCGTAATCAATAATTACACAATATCAACTGGAATTTAGCTAGTTGGTGTGGGGTGTCGAGTTTTAAGAGTGAAGTAGCTCTTTTACAGACGCTTGATTTACCTTCAGTGCATGCACATGTGCTTTTAAGTGACCCGTGTATGCATGTTTTTGTGCATAATGTAATGATGCGATCCGCGTTATTCCCAATCTACTTTTACCTAGACAAAGAGCCTGGTTTGGCACTTGAAATATCATAAAAAATTATTATTAAAATGCAAGCATACATACGAACTGTTCAATGGGATATAGGTTTCACTTCATAATATACAACTTGCTATTAAATCCGAGTCGGTTGAAACTATCACAGCATTATTTTCATTGGATCTCATAATATGGAGTTAATGGAACGAATCAATGGAGGAGAATACCAATAGTTTAATGCAAAAGTTCAGTACTAGTTTAGCATGTGACTATTAATTTTACTGCCATGAAGCGAAATTCCGTGCCTTTGGCAGCGAGTTTATTCTTATGGATGTTTAATCCCCGACAGTTTTTTCCCCTAACATTTGTCTGATCTGTTTGCCTCAACGATTTCTTCTTCTCGGGTTTTACCTTCACCCATGTATTCCTGCCGCAAAATTAGCTGGGAGCTTTGACCTACACTACAAGGCGTACTGCTATGTGACCCTTAATGTCTAGATTTATGTTGTAGATCATACTATCGTAGGAATCTGAGCATTAGAGCAACATGTGATGTTGAACAGCTTTATCGCAGTTGTTTTTACTCGCCATCATTCCGATCAGTCACGTCAGGACGTTTGTGGTATTCTCTACTTAGTGTATTAAATTGTATTTGGTTATGGCTTAGTTATTGCCGTAAAGGAAATCGATGCAAAAGGTGCTTACACCTTCATTTAGCCAACAAAAGTACTCTTGAGGTCGAAATTACACATTAAAGTCATACTCGAGGTCTTGAAATAGCATCATGAAATAGCATCGAGTTCATATTCACGCAATGCAGATTAATTGTAGTCTCATTCTCGACAAACATCACGCAGCGAACCATACGAGTCTTATTCGCACAACCAATTTGTACGCGCCTAGTTTTTTCTACAACAAATGGGGTGGTGGACTTGATGGGAATCAAGTTGAAAGTGTTTCCTCTTTCACCCAATCAATACAAAACATCCTTTGAAGCCCTATATTAATCTTTAAAATGACACTCGAAGTTGTCGGCTGTGACCTATTTCTAAGTGCACCTGGCATCCGCCAGTTCTGGTTGTTCACAACGGTCATGTAATTCGAACCGAACTTCTCTTCCACTCTCACTACCAGCTGCTGCCGATTCACAAAAGTCTACCCCAAATGAAGCGAATTCGCCAAACAGCTAAGCACGTCTTAAGAAATCACTATGTGTAATTTGACATGCTCATACCATAAGCAGACCGAAAGGCATTGGCATGTATACATATGCTCAGAACCCAGCACATGGCGACACACAAACTGATATGGTTGTATTTCAAGCATAACACCGGAAATATATGCGGTTTATGTCGCTAAACACATTAGCAATGATGGGCGCTGCATGACCACTGCAGTCGATGCGCCCCAAAACCCAATAAACAAACAAACACATTAGCAATGATTTGTTCCAGAGGCTTTACCAAAGCCAATGTGTTGAAACTACGGCCATCGTAGGACTGTACCCGTGCTTAACTCGTGACCACGATTTAAACATATTCACTATGGCCTGGGCTCGGGAGCAATTCGTCGTCAAGGTGCCACACCATACAGAGCTTGCTTGTATCCGGCAAGACGTGATTGTAAAATGTGTGTAAGTTTGTGAATCGCCATGTACTGAGCGGTCAGTAAATGTGTGTGCAGTACGTACCATTGTCTTTCGATCTGCTTATGTGATGCGTTGAACATTTCAAATTATGGCAAGTGATATGCGCAAAACGTAGCCAGCTGATTGATGATATCGCATCATTTTGTGGTAGAATTGCATGGATCGGCGTTACCTGTATGTGGGGGTGGGAACGATGTTCTGTGCTCTCGCATGTGATCGGCGTTACCTGTATGTGGGGGTGGGAACGATGTTCTGTGCTCTCGCATGTTGTTTTTATAACCAAAATTAGTGTATGCCATGGTACTCATACAATGCAGACGTGAAAGTTCACATATACGTTTGGTGATGCACATGCATCCTCCAATTAAAAAAGATGCATCTCCAGTTTCCATAATGTATAAACCTGCGTTAGCAAATTAAATAGCAGTATCTGATAACGCCCTCGAAGTGAACATTTGCGGAGCTAAAATGCAATTCAGTGCCCCAAAATTATTAAATATAGGCTTTAGATATCAGCTTCCGCAACTTGTGGCCGGTAATTTTCATAGTACACCGCTCCCCGCTCTCAACAAAAACATTTTTTGCAGGAATTATGAGTGGAGCTGCAGTTGCTGTCATCCGCCACAATATCATACTGGGAGATCAATCGAGCCGTAATTATTCTAGAGAGGTCAGTGTTTATCGTGTGACTTCAAGTAGGACATGCTGGGTACGACAGAACATTATGGAAAGTATTATATGGTATATACTAAAGTGTAGGTTCGTTTTTCGAGTTCCTCATATACATGCAGCCAATGAACATGTAAGGCATTGCACACTGGATCAAAATAGCAACTTTGCATTTTCTCCCCAGATGACCTCACTTAACCCGATGACAAGTTCAGATTGTATATGCATTAGCATCTAATGTATGCATCAATCAACACCTAAGTTTTATATCACTCGAATGCCCCGGTTTGAAGTAAAAATCTGCACTCGTTGAGTCAGTCAAATATTTCCACTTGACACGACCTGTGACCTCATAGGTGTCATGCCACATTATACTGATATGCGAAATTGTGTACCATATACAAATATTTATGTCAGTTCTCCAAGAACCCTGCGAAAATGTGGCCTATAAAATGAATTGCACAGCATGTTGAATAAAAATGGCTATTTGACCTCCTCCCCTCAAGTGACCTTACATGGCCGTAAGCCATAAAGTGTTTGCATCGGGCAATTTTGGGTACACACTGCATGTATTCAACAACAGCTGACATTTTATGTTATTATAATGCCATAATTTGTATGTCCATGATATTAGCAACGCATTCGCATTCGCATTCGCATTCAGCATCCTATTCGCATACTCTCCGAATTCGTTCATTTTTTTCAGGATATGATCTTTGTCGCTTGCAAAAGTAAGGCAAACAACGATTCTTTAGTAGGTCGAGCGGTTCGATCTCTAGAGGTCCAGAGAGGTCACTCGGGTCAAAAACGGTGTACCGCATAAAATTCGAAGTATTTCACTTAGCCGAATGATTCCAACGCCTAGATGTCCGCTGTCCATCAAAGATGAAGCAAATCGAATTACGTGACCTTCAATGTCACAGTTTGACCTCAGGTCACCGAAGTTGGTTTTACTCATGCACTATATCGATTTACGGGTGCCGATTAAAATCATGGTGACACATTGGATATACCTGATTTTTGCAGGTCATAGTCTACATAGCACGTACATAGAGCACATCGATCAAAATGACCCATTATGGCCACTGATTCATCACCGTTCGCCAAAAAAGCCCCAAAATGCAACTATACCAAATTCTTGTGAACCCGATAATTTCAGCAAAATTGTACTTCCCACGACGAAAAAAAACACCCAGACATTGGCTATGGCTCATGGCTGCAGCACATTGAAGCATCTGGCCTACAATATCATAGTTTGACCTATATTCGCAAATTACTGTTTTGACCATGCATTATTGCCATCCACGGGGTACCTGATAATACCTTCCTAAATACATTCATCGGATGGACATTAGCGCCAAAAAAATCTCCCATCGGACAAGAAAGCAGCACATCCAAGCATGTCACCTTCAAGTTCACCATTTGACCTCAGGTCAACGAAGACTTTAACATTACACCCTATGGGAAAATCACGATCTACCGAATACAATTTTCTTGAATACATTTATCAGATGGATATTAGCGTCGAATAATCGCCCTCCGAACAAGGACGCAGCACGTCCGAGCACGTGACTGTCAGCGCCAGCGTTTGACCTCAGGTCAGGTTTTATGAAATTCAGAAAAAGAAAGTAGTCCACTTTGGTACCGTATGTGGGCCAAACGAAGCATTGAATGTAGACTATCTCAGCAATGATGCATGCACTAGCAACACAAGAAGCAGCAGACTACGTGATCTGACCTCTATCGATGACGTATTTCATCAGGTAGCACTAGCATCCCATTCAACAACGCATTCAGAAACGATTTCACCAATGTCTTCCGATTCGTTTGAAAATTTGACACAACCTTAACAGACATACCCGTACATGCATCCCGAAACGATTTTCTGCTACGACGAACCATTTCGCCTTCAGATGCGAAAAGGTCAGTCAGGTCAAATCTGGGGTACCGCATAACTTGCCGGAGAATTCACTTATTGGAATGATTCAAACGCTTGTGCCACCGCTATCACGATGGCATGCAGCACACCAAGTCAACTGGTTACTCGATGTCACCATTTGACCTCAGATCAACGAAGACTTTAACATTACACCCTATGGGAAAATCACGGTGTACCGAATACAAATTTTCCTGAATACATTTATCGGATGGATATTAGCATCGAATAATCCCCCACCGAGCAAGGACGCAGCACATTCGAGCATGTGACCGTCAGCGCCAGCGTTTGACCTCCGGTCAGGTTTTATGAAATTCGGAAAAAGAAAGTTGTCCACTTGGGTACCGTATGTGGGCCAAACGAAGCATTGAATGTAGACTATCCCAACACTGATGCATGCACTAGCAACACAAGAAGCAGCACACTGCGTGATTTGACCTCTATCGATGACGCATTTCATCAGGTAGCACAAGCATCCCATTCAACAACGCATTCAGAAACCTTTTCACCAATATCCTCCGATTCGTCTGAAAATTTGACACAACCTTCGCAGACATACCCGTACATGCATTCCCAAACGATTTTCTGCTACGACGAACCATTTCGCCTTCAGAGGCGAAAAGGTCAGCCAGGTCAAATCTGGGGTACCGCATAACTTGCCGGATAATTCACTTATTGGAATGATTCAAACGCTTGTGTCACCGCTATCACGGTTACATGCAGCACACCAAATCAACTGGTTACTCGAGGTCACCATTTGACCTCAGGTCAACGAAGACTTTAACATTACGGTCACATGCTCGGATGTGCTGCGGCCTTGTTCGGTGGGCGATTATTCGACGCTAATATCCATCCGATAAATATATTCAGGAAAATAACTTCGGTGACCTGGGGTCAAACTGTGGCATTGAAGGTCACGTAATTCGATGTGCTTCATCTTTGATGGACAGCGGAATCTAGGCGTTGGAATCATTCGGCTAAGTGAAATACTTCGAATTTTATGCGGTACATCGTTTTTGACTCGAGTGACCTCTCTGGACCTCTGGAGATCGAACCGCTCGTCCTACTGAAGAATCGTTGTTTGCCTTACTTTTGCAAGCGACAAAGATCATATCCTGAAAAAAAGTGAACGAGTTCGGAGAGTATGCGAATAGGATGCTGAATGCGAATGCGAATGCGTTGCTAATACCATGGACATCTATAGACCAGCCGGGTGAGTGCTGGAAGGGGCCAATATTACCCATGACTTATTTGTTACCCAAACTAAAATCATGTATGTTCTGAGTTCGTCTTCCACCTGATGACCTTTCCATTACTTTCCGAACCATACACTCGAGTGTAGAAGGTCTTTTATATACAGTCGGGGGACAGGTAACTTCACCTCTCCCATGTTAAGTACTACTAGTTGACTTCGCAGAAATACCATATTACCATTTGAACGAGACGCAAGGCAACTAGCAGGCTCGAGTGATCCTATTATTCCACACATTTTGACGATTTACATGTTAGTCGTAGGTCAGTGACTGGGGCCTACTAACATTTAACGTTTAGTTGTTTATACCTTCCTGATATTTTTGTAATCTGGAAAATGTATGAATACGCTGGGGTTTCTAAGGCCACGTTTTTATACCGCATTTCGGGTAAGTTTCAGCCGTAGCCATCCTTCTTAGCAATGTATGAGAAGAAACGCAAGATTAAAAGAACGCCAAATGGCATCATGAGGCAATGACAATGTTTTTACCTTCCACTAAACCCGATGTCAGGAACAATTCCCAAGAGCCAGTGGGAAAAATAACTAATGGCTTGCTTTGCTGATAACCAAGGTTGGCTCTTCACATTTTACGGATCGTCAGGGTTGCAACATATTTTGGCAATGGACAACGCAATTTCGATGCCGCACGCTCTTTGTGCGCCTGAATCAGTCATACCGACCGCTTCAATATCCCAGAACATATGACAGTAGAACCGTGAAAATTTGCATGCAGGTAGACGGGCATGCATGAAATTTTGAGCCCGGCTTTCATGCTTCTTGTTCCGAGGTGAATTGGATTTGTGCGGGATTTGTTTTCCTGTTGGCGAGTTCCTCACTTAAAATCCGTGATAATAGACATTTAGCTTCGTAATACCTGTGCTGCAAGATGAGGCCCTAAGTTTCATGTTTGACTACCAGTTCAGTTCGTATATTTGTAAGAAATAAGAGAGGCTTTCTATTGAATCTTCCTAGAAGAAACAATGCTCTGTGTGGTGATCACTTGTGCACATATAACTCATCTTTTTTTAAAGAAACAAGTAAATACTGTCTTAAGAGCGCACTAGCCTAGTTAGATTTTATCACGCCCATTCATCCACCTTATAAACACTTTGCAAAATGCGCCCTTCAGGTTACTAATAATCTGCGTCAGTGCCTCCTTTAGCATGTTAGCTTGAGGGCCATCGTTTTCCAGTCATGGTCGTGCCCTCTCAGCTCCCTCAGTCGGGGACTATTTCCCGTTGTTTTAACATGACTGGGATACCTGGAGTCTGGCTTCCTCCGATGGTGGTCCCACAGTCTCCAATATCTCTCCTCCCCCTCCCCCCTCCAAGTGAAAACTCCTTGAAAGAGCCCCTGGCCTGCGTGACCTGAAACTGTACGTGCTATTTCTCTTTTTTCTGCTGCGAAGCCTCAAAACAAAGTGTCCAAGATCGGACAGGTTTCTAACTGGAGGAGAGGATTGGTTGCTACCACGGCGTTGCCCCTCGGTGTTTTTGGCTCAACATAGGCCCTGCGTGGCGAGGTGCACTTACCTGTTGATGTGGATAATGTATCCGTCGGCAATGTCCAGCTCTTGCATGGCTTTCACGGCCAGCTGGGTGCACAGGCAGAGTGCCACGATGTTCGTGTCCAACATCTCTCGCCACTCGTCCACAGATCCATCTGTGTACACAGCTGAGCTGTTCAGTCGTCAGAAAATGTCAGCAGCTGGAGAGTGATCACCTGAGGATTACGGTGCGCTAACGGACGTCTGCGGCACCAGATGCATCAGCGCATGACTTCTTTTCAGGCACGTTTTGACGTTGAGCACACCGTCAGCACTGTCTCGCTTTTGTGTCACTGCAAGGCTCCCGATAAGCGGATCTTCAGAAATCGAGACGAGCGTCGCCAACTGCGAAGCACGAAGTACCGTGGCTTGTTGAAATGGTGGATGTTACGCTGGTGGTCGAGAAGCGGCTTTCGTCACGGCTGTTGCAAGCTAAGGGCGCTGCCATGCTTTCTTTATTGATCGTCCAATTTAATACAATCAGAGAAAGGTATTTCAGGGTGCCAAGAAGAAGGTGACAAGAATGGTATTTCAGGCTGTAGGGGTGATTAACAAACATTTCCGGTAGCACACAGAGCCATGGAATACTAGCATGATCGGTTCCGGTATTAGGTGTGTACCTCTGAATGCATGAAGGCTTTATCAAGGATTTATGAAGATAGTGGAAGCTCATCTAGTTTCGAGAGGCATTTTCAACAACCCAGCGATATCACAAGGATTTTGCTTCAAAGATGTCGAGGTAATTTATCCAACTTCTGCATAAGTTCCCGCAAAGTGTTTGACGTAAGTGGGTGGGATATGTGACAGATCTCGGTGGTTTTCATCCAGCATGCGACGGCTCGGTAACTTTTGCACCTCTGGGTATATGTGGTCAATGGTTTGACATTCAAATTAAACTTCCAGCCAGCCCATCAGTTTCAGAACGAGATCCGGCAGAAATGCCAACTTCAATTTCACTTTGCGATAGAAAAGCAAAAAGGCTTTACATCCTGAGGTAGGTGCTAAATATTAAAGCTGGTGCTCGGTTAATAATGCACGTATTATCCTGTCACGATCATTTTGGAGCGACAATGCATCGGTATTAAAAATACCAGTGACATAAAGCCTTAGCTACTCGTTATGAAAAGTGACCTCGGCATCAACATGCACCTTCGTCATTCGATCAATGCATTAAGTGGATCCATTCCATCGGCCATCTCCAGCGGCCGACTGGTCCCTACATTACATACCGAGCAGTGACGAATTGTAGGCAAGACCAGCGTTGTTGATCAGAATGTCGATCGACCCCCACTCGGTGACGACTTGGCTGAAGAAGGCGCGCACCTGATCCTCCTGTGCCAGGTCACAGGTCACGGCCAGGAACCGGACGCCGTCGTCACCCAGCGACGTTTTCAGTGCCTGTCGGTGTCGGGTCACCACAAGTAGAGGGCCAAATACCACAGACAGCACTGAGTCACCGCGCAGATCTGTTTTCACTGCAGCTGCCTCAGTATTATGCTTCTTTTAGTACCGGGTGGAAGCGAAAATCAGCCATAGCGCAGCTTCATTTGGTGTGCACCGTGAGCGTAGTTAGCGGCAGGACTAATCCCCTCCCCCGCACTCGAGAGAGGTGCCTCTCTGACTGGAAAAAGGTATGTACAGGATGTTCTGGTGACCTCCCCCCCCCCCTGAAATTTGCAGCCAAAGACGACAGTCTGAGTACAGAGTACAAACGACTCCCGCCCATGGCCACTCGAGTGCTCCCTTCCACTTATAATGTTCTTAGTCAGTGACGTCCCTCCGGGGAAGTGGTGCCCACTGGAGATCGTCCCTTCAACCTTTCCTGTCGCTCCTGCGTCCCTGGTGTGCGCTGAAGTAACATGCATGTGGTCAGTGAAGAGGGCCAGTGCACATCGCATGTGCAAGTCTCTCAGATCCTCAACGTAGTGTCTGTATACAATATAATTACACATACGTACTTTTAAGCACGCTGTATTCACGACGGGATGTTCAAACTCTTAGAGACTGAGTCGTATGAACGTTATTTACCTATTCAAGGATTGTTTAAGTAGATAGATGATCTGATATCTGACACGGGTGGATCACGGATTTCCTGAAGGGTGGGCGAGCTTCCCAGGGCATCAGAATGGACTGATTGGCGCCAGCGAGTAAATCACTGGATACGCAACAAGACAGCGAATAACCGTAGAACTGCATATGGGTCAAAATTAGCTCCAAAAGATCTTGAAGCCCTGTGGGAGAGGAGCAAGGGAGTCCCTGTTTTCTCCTTGGATCTGTCCTTATAGCAGATGGAGTCATGATCACAGAATGCCGACAGATCCCGATGTCAGTCAGCTGCTTTCCTAGTCGGGCAGTTATCAGTCATCAGTCATATCAGTCACCAGTCATAACAGTCATCAGTCATATCAGTCATCAGTCATATCAGTCATCAATCATATCAGTCATCAGTTAAGTCAGTCATCAGTCATGTCAGTCCTCAGTCATATCAATCATCAGTCATATCGGTCATAGGCGATATCAATCATCAGCCATATCAATCACATCAGTCATATCAGGAATATCAGCCATACCAGAATATCAGTCATTTTATGAATATCAATCATATCAAGCATATCAGTCATATCAGCCATATCAGTCATATCAGTCATATTAGTCATATTAGTCATTTCAGTCATCAGTCACATCGCCCATCAGTCATCGAGCATCAATCATCAGCCAAATCACCCATGCCAGTCATCAGTCATCGGTCACATCAGTGCTACCGTTCATCAATCATATCAGTCATCAGTCGTATTAGTCATCAGCCATATCACTCATCAGTCATCAGTCATGTCACTCATCAGGCATATCAGTCATCAGTCATATCAGTCATCAGGCATATCAGTCATCAGTCATACCAGTTATTAGTCATATCAGTCATCATTCATATCAATCTTCAGTCATATCAGTTGTCAGCCATATCAGTCGTCACTCATCAGTCATAGCAGTCATATCACTCATCGGTCATATCAGTGGGGCAGCCATTGCCGCCAGCAGGGCCGGCTGGGAGGGCAGCTGACCTGGAGTTTGTCGCCGCTCCTGGCGCAGCCGGCCACCCGACAGCCGGCGGCCACCAGCGCCCGGGTCAGACCTTCTCCGATGCCGGAGCTGACGCCCGTGACGACCGCCACACGGCCCGCGTAGCGCTCCATCGCCGCGCGGCTCGTCCGGCCAGACCACGTGGCACGGGCGCCCCTGAGGACCGGTTACCGCACACGTGGCACACGTGTCGGCCCGCGACGAGACTCCACACGGCATGAGACACGGCGATAGCTGCACTCCGAGCAGCTATCGCCCGCCTTCAGCAATACATTTTAGTGCAGACTTGGTGACCACTGCACAGGCCAAACCAGGGCTCATAGTACACACAACTTTTCCCACCCAGTTCGTCCTGCCCTTCGAGCATCTCTCGGCATCCGGATACAAAGGCCGGTTCCGAATCGAATCAGTGAATGGAACAGATTCTTGCGCAGTACTAGGGCTGATTGTTCACCGATCCTCTCATACTGGGACGTTACGGTTTGCTATTGTATGTACATAGTGCGCTGAATATATATTCAACATCATTTAACTGCATCCAAGCGCGTTGTCACTAAAATTTTCCTAGAACCGCGTGCAAATAGATACGATCGAGTCCATGCACGATCTGGTTCATCTTGACACGTAGCCTGACCTCCATATTGCCATGGGCATCGCCACCGCTGGGGTCCTCGGGGTCCGGACCCCACCTGATATTTTTTTCGTGGGTCCGACTTCACCCAGAAATCTGGTAAGTTTCTAGAAATACGCTAACTTCCCAAAGTTTCCCAGTTTCTGCATCAGGCGATGTCTGAGGCGGATAGACTCGCCGGCCGGTGCCGCCACGGGTCGGCCGGGCGGGTCTCCGTCGCAGTCAATGGCCAATGTCACCATATGGCCGGCGGCGTGCCCGACCAGTGAGCACACCTGTTTGTCTGACCTGTCCTTAAGGACGTGTTACCCTCGAAAGAGTTGTACAGCAATTGCAATTTGCATAGCATTACAAAACATCAAACACGATTTTCTATTTATCCATGTTAGTGTTCGGGTGACCATTTTCATAGCGGCTTTGGCCGTCAGTTACTGAACAAAAAATGCTTACTCTATAGCAGAAGCCATCAGTACGGCAGGAACACCAACCCGAAAATGACTAAGCATGTGGGCACTGGCGGATCTAGCCCACCGGTTTGGGGGGCGGCAACTTTCGGTTTTCGGCGTCAGCCCGCCTCCCCCCCCCCCAGTGGCGTACTTAGGAATTGCATCAGAGGAGTGGTCGAAGGGATTTGGAGGGTGCCCATTCTCCCACTATTTTTGGTTAAAAGCATCGGATTTCTACCACTATTTGTCAAATGGACCCATTTTTTTACAATAATAATTAATGACAAAATAATTTCCTGTGTAGGGGCCCCAGCCTACCTCCACCGCTTCTAAGTTACGGGATTTTTGTTCTTGTTTACCAAAACGTTCATGTTCACGTTCAACGTCTTGTACCACGTCAACGTTCGTGCACGTGTACACACTGGCAGACCCGATTTTGTCAACTCTTGCTGTAAGCAGAACTTGAGCAGCATAGAACCCTCGATGCGTGTCAGAATGTACTATGCTACCATATTGGCTTCCAAAATTATAAAAAAATACCTTTAAAATTGGAGATTCTTTCATCCAGACGATATTTTTAACCTCGGCAAAGGTTACTGCATTTTCATTCAGTTTACTTCTGTTGGTTTCGGGGTGCCAAAAGACACTATGCCCCCCCCCTTTTTAAGCGCTTCGGGGGAGCCATGGCCGGAATGGCCCCTCCCTGGATCCGCTAGTGAATGTAGCCTGTCTCTTCATCTTAGCAACCCCAACACCAACATACGAAACATGCTGGTCAACTGGGCTCAACTGGTCACTCGCACAAAACATCCTGTTCAAATTCCGCTTTCGAAATCTGGCTCACTGGGTCCGCTTGCCCGTTACTGGCTAAACAAATTTCATGAACCTATCTGACGAAGGAATAATGAAACTGCTCATTTCGTCATCTCTTGCTGTAAGCAGAACTTCAACAGCATAGAACCCTCGATGTGTCAGAATCTACTATGCTACCATATTGGGCTTCCAAACAATCATAACAAAATAACTTTAAAATTGGAGATTATTTCACCCGGAAAGCTATTTTTTAACCTCAGCAAAGGTTACTACATTTTAATTTAGCTTACTTTTATTGGTTTTGGGGGGGCGGCAAAAGACACTATGGCCCCCTTTGAAGCGCTTGGGGGGGGCATGGCCGGAATGCCCCCCCCCCCCTGGATCCGCCAGTGCATGTGGGACCACCTGCGTAATGACCTGCCATTTTATGAGCGCAACAAAAATCGTTGTATTGTCTCTACGACGGGGAAGTGAGGGGGTTGGCTGCGTGTGCATGCGCTAAGCATAAACATAGGAACACGGGAAGAGCGGAGGCTGATCTTTCGAGCAGCTGAACTGGAAATGTTGACGGTAAAAATAAAACAGAAAGATTGTTGTGGCTCCAGAACCATAGTTTTCAAATCCGAGTTATTTGCCTTCAATGGGGAGCAGGGGACGTGGCGCGGGACTGGAATCGGAACAGAACACAGTCGCGGTCTTATTCCTCTAGCTTGAAAATCACTCTCCTGAGCCCCTGGAGTTGGACCCCACCTGACAGCTGCAGATGGCGGCGCCAATGCCCATTAACCACATACCAGTCACGGGCTGACAGCATGCCGTCAGCAACTGCCTCACCTGTCAGCCGGTGAACGGTGGGACGCCTGATTAGTGCTTCTAAGCCTGTGGCACCAACAGGTGGTTCTGTCAATGTTGGCAATATGCACTGACGCCGGAGCGTCCGTGTTGAATATATCCTGACGCTGCTCGATGTGACTCGAAGTGCGTCGACAAGTGCTGCGTTCCGATGGGCCAGATAGACCAGCGGCTAATTTCGCTTAATTTCCCCATCAGGGAATAGTTAATGATAGCTGCTTGGTGAGCACATGAACAACAGAAAGGCTGAGGTCAACACCTGTGGCAAAAGCGCACACAGGGAAAAATAGTCAGGTAGCGGTGGGTGCGGTTGCGAGTCTTATGATGTACGTGGGCAAGGAAGTTACGCACAAATAACTATCTCGCACAGGTTTTCTCATGAGTTTGTCCCGGCTTTCGTTGGTGGAAGATGGCGGAACTTACACATGTGTGCAGCCATATGACGCCAACATCACCTGACACCGCCTCTACCATGTGACGCCCATTTGAAAGCGCAATGACCGATTACTGTTTAACTGTTCTTGTCACCTGCGTAATTGATTTGTCTTTGAGCGTCACATTTTTGCATTGACCTCCTCTGCACTAGGGAGAGTCACACTGAGCCCATGCCTCACAATTCTCAAGTCTCAAGCTGCTGCCTCAATTGGTTTGGCTGTTATGGCAGAAAAACCAAAGGGGAAAGCCCCTGCCTCCCCCACAGTGACTCGCAGGCAGCCGAGAAAGAGGGCGGCGAGCTTGTCCCTACCCTATCAGGAGTGGCACTGTTCATGCAACTGGATTTCATCTGGCTAATATGCTCGTTATGTCCCATTGCTTATAAGCAATTGGATAGAAGAACTTGACCAGAGATGCCCATGTTATCTCAGGCAAGCCTTTTGTACAAATATTCGGTGTGAACTTATCATGCACCATCGACTTTGTACCATTTCTCAGTGTCTGCTTTTCATAATGTATTGCCCCTCGCAGTGCACTAAAATGTCCTGCCCCTCACTGTGTTGATACGGTAAACGGCATAGTGTACCTCCATCCTTGATCTTGAACTGCCACTTCGTAAATTTTGTCCGCATCTTTTGCTGAGCCTTCCAGCTGTGGTTGAATAGGTCAATGCTGGAGTGCAATCAATCACCTGGTCCTCGCCGTAGTTGTAGGACTCTGGTAGTGAAAACATACGATTTCATACTTTAATATTGATGGCATTCAAATTGAAAACTTAGCCTAACACCATGACATGCTGACACGGAGTATAGGCAGCACTAAGCTGATGAGCAGCAAGCATTGGATGGTAGGATTAGGTAACGTCCGTGCTTCAAAGTTCAGGTAAGGCCAGGAAAGAACTACAGAAAAGGCTTGGATTTTCTTCTTGCTTTACTTGTTCTTTTGAGCATGAGGCTGCACAAGCCCATCAGCCAGTCCTGACATGTGGTTGAAATGGAATTGTTTGACCCTAAATAGGTTAGGAACTAGACCTAGTATGTGTACCCATCTATGGGTACGCAAAATTAACCTGCTATAGCCGCTATTACTTGGCAATAGTCCGTAGCCATAGCCGTAGCCGTAGCCGTAGCCGTAGCCGTAGCCGTAGCCTTCAGAGCGCCCGCGATGCGCATATTGTCAGAATGTTTCCGTCGTATTTCAGTGATCTGATCTGATATTGACTTGACATTTTGAGCGCTATTAGACGAAATACCTTGCCACTACCATAGTCCAGCGTTATAAAAATATGAATGAGAGACAAAATTGCGCACTTTAAATGTTTATGTTCATATCTCCACTTGAACTAGTCACCCAACCTCAAGACACCTTTTATTCCTGTTCTTATTTTTTTAGTCATTTGTTTATACACTTCAAAGTTCAATACACACACACACACACACACACACACACACATATATATATATATATATATATATATATATATATATATATATATATATATATATATATATATATATACATATATATAAATATATATATATATATATATATTTGAACACATCCAGACAATTTTGAACTGTATCGCGTACGGTTTGTTCATTAATAAATGCTTAAATGTAGGTACATCTAAAATCCAATCCAATCCGGACGAGGTCGTGATCTGAATTTGACTTGCTCTAACTCCGTGATCCTGATAGACTAAACCTCCATTGCTTTCATCACGTGTGCTCGTCAATGGTCGGAAGGTACGCTATGTATAAAAGCGATATATTTGGCAGTTTAGGAGTTATCCCAGAAAACATCAGTGTCCAAATTTCCTCCCTCCCTACGCCCTACTGCTAGGGCCAAGCAACAGTTGTCTGTACATCGTTACAGCTGTACCCATTTGTCTCTCGCAACCTTACTTCGTTTTCGCGCCTCGGGTAAAGGCACAACATTGCTCCAGTAAACCTTCATATGACATGGGATCTCGCACTCGCTGATACTGACGCGAGGGAGTCTGCATCTCTGAATGAGGTTCCAGTACAGCCATGAAAACACCGATTGAATGCGCTAGATTGGTACTTCAGCAGGTGACTAAGATACAACTTTGAATCATTCATGAACAGCGAATGGCAATCAGGTAAATACTTCACCAGGTGGAATTGAACTTTAATCGTACGTGAGATAGCAGCATAGCCGGAGTAGCATAGCCGGGGCAGCATAGCCGGAGCAGCATAGCCGGTAAAGCATAGCCAGAGCAGCATAGCCGGAACAGCATAACGGGAGCAGCATAACGGGAGCAGCATAGCCGGAGCAGCATAGCCGGAGCAGCATAACGGGAGCAGCATAGCCGGAGCGGCATAGCCGGTAAAGCATAGCCAGAGCAGCATAGCCGGAGTAGCATAGCCGGGGCAGCATAGCCGGAGCAGCATAGCCGGTAAAGCATAGCCAGAGCAGCATAGCCGGAACAGCATAACGGGAGCAGCATAGCCGGAGCGGCATAGCCGGAGCAGCATAACGGGAGCAGCATAGCCGGAGCGGCATAGCCGGTAAAGCATAGCCAGAGCAGCATAGCCGAAGCAGCATAGCCGGAACAGCATAGCATAGCCGGAGCGGCATAGCCCGAGCAGTATAACGGGAGCAGCATAGCCGGAGCGGCATAGCCCGAGCAGTATAACGGGAACAGCATAGCATAGCCGGAGCGGCATAGCCCGAGCAGTATAACGGGAACAACATAGCTGGAGCAGTGTAGTCGGAGCAGCATAGCGGGAGTAGCATAGCCTGAGAATAGAGAGCTGTATGGCCGGAAAGTGGATCGGTGAATCAGGCGTCAATGCAGCAAGAAGGTCCTGTTTCACTGATGTTAATATCGGGCTGCTGACTGGGCCATGGTCAAGTGTGCGCATTTGATCTCCTTCTCAATTGTTGCGTTTCGACACATCTTTAAAAATCCTGGCTGTGGTACTGGAGGACTGAACTTTCAAAAGACCGCTGCATGCATGTTTGAATTGGATTAGTTGATGTTTTTATTTTTGTTTGTTTTGCAGCCTCATCACCTGTTGATAGGTGGCTGGCCGTACATGGAGTACAGCATGGCTCGCTTCCAGCACCGCCAATTAAACAAGTCATGAGAATAATTGGAAAAAAAACACATAATGCAGTGAATTTTCAACTTGCCATAGCGTTCAAATATTTTGAAATAATAATAATCATATGCTGTTATCCATGCATAAATGTGAGACGCTTCGGAGGAGCAACACATTTCGACTAATACATATCTAATTGCACTAAGCCGCGGATAATTAAATACATGGACATCAATGAACAAACACAACGTGTGTTGTACCCTTTTCGTAGCTCTATTCTTAGTTACTCATTAAAGCTTAGCAGTGAATACCAGCTGCAAGATTTGCTATGGGATATCGGTTGGGGATGGCTTTCTATTTTGTTGAATCCTGCGCCATGATTTGCGACTTCTATCGCATGCATTAGCATATCCGAAATAATTCGTTACGCGTCATGACCGGACATAATACCGGTGGTGCCGCTCTGGTTGTGGGTTTGTGAAGGAACAGCACCAGAGTAGGCTTACTATAATTAATGCTATATTCTAGTTTCTAGAGGAGGCGCAAGCAATTTCCAATTGTAAAATTTGAATGACATGAAACAAGCTCTCTTATGATGTGTAGCTCTTTTTATAATCAAATCATTTCACCCTGTCACTTTGCCCTTAAAGTGAGATGGGAGCAATTGGCCACTCAACATCTTGCAATAAAAACGTATCATACATCTTCTGTGTGATGTGCTGACAATTTCCTTCATCATATTGTATTCCTTTTAATTGTACATAACTTTTTTTAATTCGACTACTTTTGTAGATATCTAACCCTGTCATGTTTGCACTCAATTTCAGGATTTGTGTCTCGAATTGTCACATTGTATTCCTTTAAATTGCATATCAGAGGTTCTACATTAGCGAATTAATTTACAATGGTCTCAAATATACTGACATAAAATCAGCTGCCTTCTGATGCCATACTCGACTACTTTTATAGCTATATAACCCTTTCACTTTTGCACTCAATTCCAGGATTTCGGTCTCGAATTACCATATTGTATTCTTTTTAGTTGTATATCAGATATTCTACATTATCGAATTAATTTCCAATTGTCTCAAATAAACCGGCATAAAATCACCTGCCTTCTGATGCCATACTCGACTACATTTAACGATATCTAACCCTGCCATTTGTTACCTTTTGACATGAAGCTTTCCGGCATTATTGAGGTTCTGGCATGGCTCGATGCACGTCAAGCACCGACGGTTGCTGTCCAGAGGATTCGTAGGGCCGCCGAGCGGTCCTGAGACGAGAAACCTGAAGTTCAGGTTTATCGTGCCAAAGTTTTGATCTTTCAGAAATAATTGCTCGGGTGCACCACTCAATTTATCAATTCCGGAAGACTGGTCCAAATTCAATATAATAGAAAACCAGTGATAGTGGCGATTCAGCATCAAGAAAGTTATTTATTGCAGGTGTCTAGCGCCTCCCCAGGCGTTCGAATGTCATTAGCCTTTGCGGCTGAACACTGATCCTCAAAGTACTCGTATTTGTTGTGCAGCGTATCACAGCAATCACCCTCCGAAGTAATTGCTGCAGTTTTAGATATATTCATGCAAACACACCAAAGAAGCACATGAATGTAAACATACACACACACACACACACACACACACACACACACACACACACACACGCGCGCGCACACACACACGCATATATATAGATATATATATATAGAGAGAGAGAGAGAGAGAGAGAGAGAGAGAGAGATATATATATATATATATATATATATATATATATATATATATATATATATATATATATATATATATATATATATATATATATATATATATATATATATATATATATATATATATATATATATATATGTATATATATATATATATATATATATATATAAGTACACACAAGTAACATCATATGTGTTGCAGTTTTATTTTACATTTCTTTTTAGTTATGCTTAGCGAAGTATTTACTATCGTCAAAAGACCGGAGTTGCCGAAGTCGAGTTCCTTGGCTCGCACATGTCGTGATGAACATGAATTTACTGATAGCGCGAACACTGTTCTACTTCAACATAAAATGGGGAGGGTCTATAATGCCCACTTTTTTTGTCCAATGGACGATCTCAGCAATTACGAAGCGAATGGGGATGAAAGGTGCAGTAATCGATGTCTTTTAAATAATGTAGTGGTTTTGACCTACAACCGTAATGAATATTTTCCTTAAAATGTCTTTAAATTGCCCCCAAATGGCGTTGAAACGATGCAATCACAACAATAGAAAATGCCCGATGGACGATCTCGGTAACTACTGCACCGATTTTCGCGAAAATGGCTCTAAAATAAACTTCGACATCGATCTGGGTTCAGTTGAGTCATTGCCAACCGATATAAATTGGTAGAAAGTCACGAAATCAGGGATTTAAATTCGAGATTTTCCCGATGGACGATCTACGAAAGTAATTTACAGAATTGCGCCACACACACACTGATCAATGTCTTTTCACCGAATTAGATCAGTTGAGGCAGTTAAGAGAAAAATGAACATGAAATGTGGAAATTCATCATATCACAATTCAGATGGGTCAATACAACAAATCCATCGCCCATCTCTAATTGAATTGCGATATGACCCATCTCTAATTGAATTGTGATGTGATGAATGTCTGCATTTCATAGGTTAATTTTTATATCCAGACCTGTTTCGCTGACAAAGCCAAAGACGAAGACACACACACCGCACGCAGAGCAATACTTCCAACACTGGAACAATGAATGGCTGCTCCTGCGGCCTATTGTAGTGACCATCCGCCATCGATGTCGACCACCTTTTGCATTCGTCTGGGAACAGAATTCGCCAGGCGCTTGCAATATATAGAAGTCAGCAGGTTTCAAACAGTTCGTATTCGTTCTCAGAGGTCGTCGCTGGTTACACGAGCGGCTCTCAACTCCGGCATTAGGGTTTTGGTCATGTGCTGTACGAAACATAACCTTTCATTCATCGCAATTGCGCTAAAAAAAATGTTGTCTTCTACACAAGAGTAGAATACCAACTGAATGAGTTCTCCAGCAAATGAGGGAATGAGTGCAAGTGAAAGCAAAACATGATATGGAGGAGGCGAAAGGTAAATGTGTCTGCATACTACAAATTACGGATTGTGACCATCCAGAAGTTGCGGAGATGAACGGACGAGCAATACAACTGAACACCGTTGGGACGCCTGCATTTTTGCTCATAATGCGAAGATACAAATGTGAGCTCTGTGGACTGCCCAGTGACCTATTATTATACAATTGCTGATAAAACGGTATGATTTTGTATTTGCTCGGTGGGAATGCATTCACCATGGGTCGCCCGAAATAAGAAAAAGTTCGAGGGCACGTGGCACGCAGCTGTAAAACTTCGGAATTTTCAACATCACAAACTGTGATTCATTTTGTTAGAGTTGGAATTTTCCATTCAGCTTCATAGCTGATCAGTAGCTGTGTGAAAGAGCAATAAAGCACAGAAGAACTTATCTGGCAAGCGGAAGCACCAATATGATGAACATCCAGAGCCACATATGGTTTCTGACAAGTGCTGCAGACAGGCAGCGGGCAAGCTAAATCCAGCATCAGTCTAAGAGATGTTTGCAAAATGTTCAATAAGGATAGTTGTGGGATAAAAGCGAAAACCACTCAGAATATTACCTTAGATATGAATGCTAGGAACAGTAATTCTGCAGGGTGATTGAAAACTGCATGGAACACTTTTGTGTTCAAATTTTCGTGATCCTACGTGAAATGCGTTTAGGGTAAAATGAGGATAATTACCATACACTACCATTTCTCGTACGTTTTGGCGTCAACTGATGGGCACGTTTGGTGGGGAATATAGTTCAGCTAGGCATGACCTACATAGTTGCTATAGTTGAGGCGTTAGTTTTAGAGGTGTTGCTTGGATACGCTTATCATGCCTGACCGTTATTTGTCACACACCATTTCGCAAGGTGCGTTTGACTTTATACGTCAAAAACCTGCGAAATATCAAACCATTCTTTTTTGCTCATCCAGCTGTGTCCACATCTAAAGGAAAACGAATAATCACCCCAGTAAGTTTCTTGGTTTTGGAGATATTTGCAAAGAACCGGAGAAAGTAGCGAACCCCCCCCTGTTCCAGCGCACGTGTTAACCAGCGAATGACATGGGTCAATAACCCCTTTTTGTTTTCCACCAGTGTAATGGAACCATTAAAGTTAGATATGTGAAACGTGGCATACTCTAAGATTGGTTACTCAGATATGTCGTGTTAAAATTAGAATGCCACGGCGAGCCTAGATTAGGTCAAATTATATCACAGAACTCATGTGCCTGGACGATCACGGGATTCTTATAATGCAAAAACTATGTCATCCATGAATGGTCGGTGATAGTGTTGAGTTCATTTGCGCTGCAGTTACACATAATCTGTTCAAGGTATCTGGGTTATTGTAGGTCATGCAAATAGTCCATGGCCATGCTGGGGAGCTACTAATTCGATGGAATCAATCAGTCATATAGGAATGGAAATGTGAATTTATCAGCCAACAGTGATATATATATATATATATATATATATATATATATATATATATATATATATAAATATAGTTTCATACAACCAAGAGGACGGGGACGGTTGGCAACTCCTAGGGCTCCGACGGGCTCCGAGCGCGGCCCGTGCGTAATCCTCTACGGGATCGTCACGGCGGCGATAGAAAGGCAAGCAACACTTGTAGCTGTTGTCGAGCTCTTGAGAACGTCTATGAACTCTTAGGTTGTTGGTCCTTATGAACGTCTGCGGGCCCTTACAAATGCATACGGCCTTTACGAAGCTTACGGGCCCTTACAGGTGTATGAACTCTTACGAACGTCTATGGACCCTTCCGAACGTCTATGGGTCCCTGCGAACGTCTACGGGCCCTTATAACCGTCTGCGGCCCCCTGCAGACGTCCACAGGCCCTTGGGAACTTCTACGGGCCCTTACGAACGTCTACGGCCGCTTATGATCGCATATGGGCATTCACGAACGGGTATGGGTCCTTACGAATGCGTACAGGCCATTACGAGAGTCTACGACCTCTTGGGAGTGTTTACTGACGCCTTACCGAATATTGGATCGCCGTTTTTTTTCTTCTAAGAAAGCTATGACATCATGCATCTAGATGAATATTCAAGTGACCTACATTCTTGGTCTATAACAGTGCCATGCTTACTTCCAAGTTGTGGAGGGTGTCCGACAGTCCGGGGCCCCAATGAGGATAAAAGTGTTGTTTTACTAAGATGGAAACGAATATTTTTCGGAATAAAGTTTTCGAAATCCGGTGAGCTTAAAAATGGGGGCAATCCTTGGAAAAAAATCATTGGCTACGTCCCTGTCTTGACCACAGTTTGAATTTTAACAACTGGTAAAATTGTTTGAATTGCCTTTAAAATATTGTCACATAAAGTTGGTGTGGCACTGCCACACCAGCTTTGAAGTTGATGTGGCCATGGCCATACCTGCCATACCGCATTCTCCACACATGCTTGCAGCAAAGCAGGTGGTGTTACAGCATGACACATATACCAGTTCGACAATTCGGCATTGTCCAGGTGTGCTCGAGATACGCACGAGGGTTACTTTCGACAAAGCACTTAGCATGACCGGCCAAATTAGCCGAGTTGTGCAACGCTGCTACAGCAGCCTCATTTCTCTCAGTGAGATGAGGGATAGCTGATTAAAAACCACGAACCAAAATTATCATTCAGTCTTTGGTGCTTACAAATCTCACATACTACTTACTGGCTTCGGCCCCACCACCATAGGTGCAACGAAAACACATTGATACAATATTCAATTGCACCGTGGGAATCGTCACCAATAAAGGCCGATACAACCCCGTCTCCGCTGATAGAAAGCAGCTTGGCTGGTTTCATTTCGACGAACTGATAAAACTCAGAGACTGGGCCCGGATGCACAAATTTTAAATGAAGCGAAAGGCTCGCGAAAACTGAAATATCCTGGAACGTACAGAGCCAGTGACGGATCCAGGGAGCATAGGGTCATCCCCCACCCCCCCCGGTCCGTTCGGGGCATCAGTGGCTCGCTGAGCATGTTGTGCTTTAACATGGATCGGGACAAAGCACACAATACATTTTGCGCTTCAGGGGGCATTCGGGCGGACGGAGAGGACACCAGTGCCAAAATTGTAATGCCTCTGATCCGACGTGAAGAGTCCTGGGCCGACGTGAAGGGCCCCTGGGCCGACGTGAAGGGCCCCTGGGCCGACGTAAAGGGCCCCTTGGCCGAAGAAAGGGACTCCGAGCTGATGGAGATAGTCTTGGGCCGTTGAAGAGTGTCCCCGAGTGGACGGAGAGTTCTCACCGGCAGACGCCGAGGGCCCCGGTACGGGCCAGTGTGAAGGGCCTCTGGGCCCACAGAGGAGCTCTAGATCATTGGGAGGGTCCTAGGCCGACGAGGATGGTCCGACCAGTAAAGAGGGTCCCTGAGTCAATGAAGAGGACCCTTTGGCCAATGGAGATGGCCACTGAGCCGACGGAGTGTCCCTAGCGGCAGGAGAGGGCCCCGAGCTGATATGATGGTCCCTGGACCCAGAGGCACACACAGGGCTTGTCTAAAAGGGCGCACATATTTTTGAAGAGCTCCTGGTAGACTGGCACCCCCTTTCAATAATACGGCCCATTGACTACACGGGAGTTCTCGCCGTTGGCTCAGGGGCCCTGCTTATTTTCCGGGACACTCTCCGCCAGGTTATGGACCATTCCAATGGCCCGAGGCTCCCTCCGTCAGTCCAGAGCCCTTCATATCTGCTTGGGCCCCTCTGACGGCCCAGGGGCCCTTCATAGAGTCTTGGGCCCTTTCCAATCCACATGGGTCCTCTGGTAGCCAGGGGCCCTTTCCGTTAGTCCAGGATCTCTCAGGAGAGCACTTTCAACGACTCGGGCCCCCTCAGACAATTCAGGGCCCTTCATATCTGCTTGGGTCCCTCAGTTGGCCCAGGTGCCTTTCTGTCGGCTCGGGGCCCTCTCCGATAGCTCAGGATCTTTTCCGGTGACTAGGGTCCTTTGTTGGGTGAGGGACCTAAGACGCCTCTTCCGACCTTTGACTATCGGCTTGAGAGGTATGGGGTACAATTTGAGGGGTGAGAGAAACTTTGGATGAAAGTCATGAGATAAGATGAGATTTGGATTCTTCTTGGCCCCTTCTCTCGCTGAGAGAGAAGGGGTCCATGTGTACCCGAAACTTTGGATAACCATCCCTCGGCTAAGTCCTCGCTTCGCCACTGGTATCACGTTAACAACAAGATTAATATTTCGCAACCGGTTTGAATAGATAAAAAAATATGCGCTGCTCACTGTCTTCATGCCACGAAACCCACCAGCTGTCGTACGGTCCTACCTGCAATACAACCCAAGAATTTTCGGAGCGCATCCCTTCCCCCACCCACAGCGCGGTTAACAAAATGTCATAATAGGGGCACTAATGTCCAGGGGGCATAACAATGCTGGATGTCCTCTTCTCCCCTTGGCCAAATCCTGGATCCGCCACTGTGCGGAGCCAACACATCGCAGCGAGTAACGCGAAGTGCATCTCCCCGAAAGCTGCAAATCCGACGATGCCGCCGAGAGGCGACAAGAAACGCTCCCGCTGAGCGTGCCATGCAGACATGGAACCGATTTTTGCAGTGGCCGACACCTGGTGAACTCCAACACTACTTTTGGGTCACACGTCAATGTGGCTCTTATATATCGTGCGTAAGCTTCTAGTTAAATTTTAGTAGATATTCGTGTATATTCGTGTCGTAGATATAGTAGGTATTCGTGACGCACGATACGAGGTGCGTGAGCGCAAATGAAATAACACCACACAAATTATTCCTATGAAAATAATTTGTGTCCGCTAAATTTAGGCATCGAAGTATAAAAAAATATCGTTTTTACCACGTCATCGTGGGGGTGACAAGGCACATTGGCCATTCATATTCTTATTCAGAGATAAAAAGGAAGCCCTCATCCGTTTTGCAGCGACAAATGCAGGTACGGACGTCAGTATAGTTTGGTTAACTTGACGGTTTCTAAGCCTCGGAAGATACAACACCGAATGCAAAAACATCGTGTCTTGGTCCGAAGCTGATTTATCGCGTGGTGGTACTCTCCTTTGCTGGTTTCGTTTACATGATTTCAACAGCGACTGCTTATTCTCCCTGGAATATCTGTCCAGAACTGTGGTGTTGAATTAGTTGAATTTTCAGCGTTCGAGATTGCCTACACGGTGCGAGTTTTCCAGTTCCTCAACATACAAGCTGGCGCACCAGATTGCTGATCCGTCGAATTAGAAGTTGATTAGTAAAAATGGACTTATGCACGAAATGGTCAAAGCCAGCACTATGTAACCATGTAATAAGATTTGAGAAGGACGCAGGTAATATTAGGGCTAGCAACTTCCACGATAGGATAAAGGGGTTAGGAGCACGCATCAATTGTTTCCGTTGCTCAGCGACGTGCCAAAGCAGCCATCTTCGGGTGTAAACAAGGATTGTCAGTCAGTAGCATGAAAAAAGATGAAAATATAAGCATATGTTATATTTTTAGATTCTAAGCATATGAGAATCATGAGAATCTTATGAGAACCTAAACACATGGGAATCTAAACATATCGGGCCCAAAAACGTTTTTTGAAACGTTTGCTGTAAAATCAAATGGCCAAAACAAAAATCCAGGTCTTTATTACGTTTCGCTAGACATCGGTCCAGGCTAGTTTCGAACGGTGGAATGCATTACACAAACTATCTTTCTCTGTCTGTCTCTGAAAGCCTGCAGCCGCTGCCATCAGTGTCTAAATATTTAATATTCCATTGTTCAATGAATACTTTATTGCTCATGTCATTGTAGTTTATGGGGCTAATCTCTCAGGAGAGTCGTTCGCATTGAGACGTCATGGCAATTTGCAAGTGCATTGCTTGCATGTAGTGCCATGCGGTTAATGACTAAGATATCTGAAGATTGATGGGCATGGCCACGCTGTTCTCGCGCTCATATGTGGAGATATGCAAAGGTACTATGTTCGTGGATGTGAGACGTACGAAAAAAATAAATAACTTGGAGAACCGTTGAATATTCCACCAAAAAAGCAGTGATCGCGGACGGGCATAACACGCGTACTTTTGCTCATCTTTAATGTCCGTCTACTGGCGAGTAGCTGATGAATTTGTTTTTTTTCCTTTTTAATCGTAAGTTATTATATATTTTTCCTTTTGTCCTTAGGTGCTCCCCCCTTTTTCACAGTTGTTCGATTAGGCGTGTGATAGCGAGAAAGTGGAAGAGGTGTTCGTGTAGTGCTGGATGGTCGTCGTTGAGGAGTGTAAGTGGAATGTGTTGGCTTAGTGGAATGTTATGTGTGGTGCAGTCATTTGTGATGTGTTGTCTTTGGTTGTTGTATTTGGTGCAGTAAATGAGTATGTGTTTGATTGTAAGTGTTCGGTGACATGTTGTGCATTGTGGTCGCTGTTGTCGTAGGAGGAGGTATGAATGTGTAAGTGCTGTGTGTCCTGTTCGCATTCGTGTTAGTGTACGTTCTTTGAATCTGGTGTGTTGGTTGATGGAGTGCCATTGTTCGTGTTTGGGGTGGATTTCGTGGAGTTGTGTTATTGTTGTGTCCCAGGTTTGTTGTATGTGTTTGTTGATGGCTTGGCGTATTGTGGGGTAGTAGTCTGATTGTGAGTAAGGGCAATGCGTGGTTTGCTGTAGTGCTGTGGCTAGGTTTGCTTCTGTGCCTGCGTGTTCATTACCATGTATGTTTGTGTGGCTTTGGATCCAGAGAAGTAGTGGGCGTTGTTGGATGTTTAGTTTGTTTATGTACGTAGAGTATTTTGGGGATGAGTGGGTGTTTGAATTTGGTGTATGGTGTTATGCTTTGTAGTGCTGATTTTGCGTCAGTGGCTATGATATTGTGTTCCATTTGTGTGTTATAGATGGTGGGGTAAAGGTCGAAAAGATTGCGTAGGCCGAAAAGATTGCGTAGAGCTCTGCTATGTATGTGGATGCTGTGTCCTGCAGACGGGCACGCAAGATGACTCGGGGCGGTGCTGTATTGGGATACAGCACCGCCGCTGTGCCCGTCTGCTGTGTGTGTGTTTTGGATCCGTCTGTGTATATGATATTATAATTTGCGTATTGTGCTGTGAATTGTAGGAAGAGTTGTTGTATTTGCGTCTGTGTATGCGTGTTTCGGTTTGTCTATGAGGAAATGTGTTGTGGGTGTTTGGTGTTTCCACCATGCTGTGGGTGGTGGGAGTGGTTGTGTTGTGGGGAGTGTGATTTGTAATATATTTGTGTGTTGGTGTATGCGACAGCCTATTGTGGTTTTAAGTGGTGGTTTTTTCATAAGTTGGTATGTGCGTTTGGTGCGAATTTTGAGTGCTTGAGTGCATGGGTGTTGTTTGACGAGTTGTGTTTTGTAGTGGTATCTAAGTAGTGCTTCTGTGCGTCTATGTTTGAGTTCTGGTATATGGTTGTATATGTGAAGTGCGAGATATGATGTAGTGATGTAGGCTCCGGTAGCTCTTTTTAGGCATTGGGGTTGTAATGTGTCTAGAATTTGGAGATTTTATTTGGCTGCGTTTTCAAAGAGTGGTGATCCGTATTCCATGATTGGTCGAATGATTGCTTTGTATAAGGTCAGTAGTGTATTTCGGTCTGATCCCCAGTGTGTGCCAGAAAGTGCTCGTAATATATTTATTCTTTTTGAGGCGCGTTTTTGAATATTTATAATGTGGGGCCGAAAGGTGAGTCGTGGGTCTAGTGTCATACCTAAGAATTTTGTTGTGGTTACAAATGGTATAGGTGTGTGGTCTATTTTTAGTGGGTGTAAGTTTGTATATCGAGTGTAGCCGAATACCATGCATTTCGATTTGTGTGGTGCAATGTGTAAGTTAAGTAAGGCTAGTTTGTTGTGAAGTTCTGATAGTGCGTTTTGTAGTGTTCCTTATGCGTTATTTGGTGTTTCATGTGATGTCCAGAGTACAATGTCATCTGCGTAAATTGCGATTTTGGTCGAGAAATTGTCAGTGATGATTGAATTTAGGCCTAAAATAAAGAGAAGGGGACTTAAAACGGAACCTTGCATTAAGCCGGTTGTGGGGAATTTAATGTCTGAAGCGTGGGGCCCAATTTTTACTTGAAATGATCGTTTTAGTAGGTAGAAGTGGAGGTAGTGTAGTAGTCTTCCCTGTATGTCTAAGTTGTATAGGTGTTGTAAGAGTGCTGTTATGTTGATAGTGTCATAGGCTTGTTTGAGATCCAGGAAGACGGCGACGGTGGCGCGTTTCTTTGCCGCCGCTTCCTGGATGTGAGTGATGAGATAGGTGAGGTTGTCAAGACATGAGCGGTTAGGGAGAAAGCCTGATTGTATAGGAGAGATTAGTTTTTGTGTTTGAATAATGTAGAGAAGGCGTTTTTGACAAGGCGTTCGAAGAGTTTGTGAAAACAGCTGGTTAGTGCGATAGGACGGTAGGAGTCGCATAGAGTTGAATCAGTGTTTGGTTTAGGGATAGGAATGAGCAAAGCGTGTAGCCAAGATTGTGGATATGTATGCGTTGTCCATGCAGTGTTGTAGGTGTCGAGTAATGAGTGTAGTACTTGTGTTGGGAGGTGTTTGAAGAATGAATAGTGTATATTGTCTGGTCCTACGCTTGTGTTTCCTGTTTGTGCGATTGCTATTTGTAATTATGTGAGTGTAAACCTTGTGTTGTAAAGATGGGGGCGTGTGTGTCTGATTAGAGGTGGGGGGTGTCGTGGAAGTGTAGATGACCTAATGTGATAGTTGTGTGCGAAAATGTTTGCTATTGTTTGTGGGTCTGTGATGGTGATGTTGTTGTGTATGAGTGTGATGGCTTTGGTTTGTGGTCTTTGTCGGTGTTGAAATGTTCCAAGAAGTGTCCAAATTTCGCCGAGAGGGGTGAGTCTGAATTGATTGCAAATTTTATTCCAGGAGGTCTTTTCGGCATTTTTAATGGTTCTTTTGCAGGCTGCTCTGAGTTGTTTGTATACTGTGAGTGTTTCCGGTGTGCGGTGTCTTTCGTGTCTGTGTCGTGCGTGATTCCTCGCGCGGATCGCCCGGTGGCATTCGTCGCTCCACCAGGGCACCGCGCGAGGTTTGTGTTGATGGCGTGTTTTTGTTTGTGGTATGTGTTGGTGTGCTGTAGTGAGGAGAATGTGTGCAAATTTATCTGGTGTGAGGTGTGGGTTGTGTGCTGTTTGTGCGGCTATGGATTCTGAAAAGGGTGTCCTGGATGCTTTTTTGAGGTTCCACCGGTCCGTGGGTGGATTGGGTGGGCCGGTGGTCGGGATTTGGTTAAAGGTAATGGTTATGGGGGCGTGGTCACTGAAATGAGGATCGGAATCGGATGTCCAGGATAGGGTGAGGGCTATGCGTGAGGATGCCAGGGTTACGTCTGGGGTCGTGGGGAGGTGGGAGCTAATTGGGACGAGGTATGTTGGTGATCTGGTGTTGAGTACTGTGAGGTTGTGTTGGGTTGCTAGAGTGATGAGTAAGTGTGCTTTGTGGTCGGGTCGTGTTGTTCGTGTGTCCCATAGTGGGTGATGAGAGTTAAAATCTCAAGCTATTATGACTGGAGTGGTAATTTGGTCAAGTGCTTTATTTAATTCCGAAAGAGTTTCTGTGTTTCCTGATGGGGGGTCGTAGATGTTGATGAGTCTGTAGGCTGTGTTGTGGAGGTGTATTTCGGTGAGTAGTATGTTTGATGTGGTGTTAAAGTGTATCAGACGGTGTGGTGTTGTGTTCCTAACGTAGGTGCAGACACCGCCTGACCTAAACCTAAAGTCATAAAGTATGAAGACTTAATAAGAGCCACAGGGGCCCATCTGGGTTAAGCCTATCTAGAAAAGGTACTAGGAATGTACATACTTCCACCCCAATCAATCCCTTATCCCAAGTTCCTAGGAAGCTATATATCCCAGCCTATCTATCACCACTCACTTGCTAGCGCATAACACCCTCAACAATCACAAGCTCCTCCCATCACACCCATCGTGCCACCATAGACAATCTCATCAGCATCACATCCCGAAGGAATGTGCCGAATCCACTGCTAGGCACACCCCACACAAATTCATAAAGCGTTCAGACTTAATAAGAGACTCACTTGCTATTGCATAATACACTCAACAATTACAAACTCCTCCAATCATACCCATTGTGCTACCATAGACAATCTCATCAGTATCACATCCCGAAGGAAGGTGCTGAATCCACTGCTAGGTACACCCTATATAAAGTTATAAAGCGTTTAGACTTAATAAGAGACTCACTTGCTATTGCATAACACACTCAACAATTTCAAACTCCTCTCAACTCCCAACTCCTCTCTGTCGATCAACCCTCCCTGAAATACATAAAAACAAGCCCCCTATTCTTATAATGATTGTCTATGCCGTTTTTAAAGATGTTCAGTGTGTTGCTACTGACAATGGTTCCTGGCAGCTGGTTCCAGTGTTCTACTACCCTGTTGGTGAAGAAAGACTGTCTTAACCTTGTCCTGCTGTGATTAACTTTAATTTTGAATTGATGACCTCTAATTGCATCATTTCTGTTAAATTCAAACATTTCCCTGAGATATCCCTGTTCCTGACCATGAAAAAATATGAAAACCTCGATGAGATCTCCTCTCAGCCTTCTATATCTAAGTGAAAACATATTCAATTTCTTCAATCTTTCCTCATATGCCAGGTTGCCTATACCATTAACCATTTTTGTTGCCCTCTTTTGTACTCTCTCTAAAAGCCAACAATCTTTCTCATAACCAGGGGACCAAGCTTGGACACAGTATTCCAAATGTGGCCCGACATATGCACAGTAAAACTTCCTGATGACCTGTGTGTGGTGTGTGTGTCTTGTCTGTATAGTGTGTAGTGAGGGATATTGAATTGATAGGGATCGTTGGGTTTGAAGTGTGTTTCTTGGAGGCATAGTGCAGTGTGGTTTGTTTGTAGTGCGTAGTGTTTGAATTCTGGCCAGTGTCTAATGAGTCCGTGTGTGTTCCATTGTAGCATTGTATTGCATTGTCTGTGGGTGTTAGCGCGGGTGAGTGATCTTTTCGGTGATTGTTTTTGTTCGTGTTTTTCGTTGGCCTTTGTGTTTCTTGTGGTTGGGAGGGGGTGGTGTTGGGTTTTTAGGGGATTGTGGTGTCTGAGTCGGTTGTGGTGTGATCCGTGTCCGTCTGCTCTGATCCCGTGTCCTGATCTTTGTGTGAGTGCGGTGCCGGTGATGTGTCCGATGTGGGTGAGTTTTGTGGGGATGTTGAGGCTCCTGTTTGGTAGGGTGGTGGCGGTGGTGGGTGGCAGGGTGGGATAGGTGCCAGTTGGCGGGTTGGAATGGGTGGTGGTGCTTGGAGTGGTCTGTGGGTAGTGGGGTGTCCTGGTGTTGCGGGGTGTTTTTTGTGTGTGTTGGTGTTGGTCGGTGTTGGTGTGTCTGTTTGTTGTGTGTATGGGTTTGTGTTCTGTTTGTGTTGAGTTGGTGTGGGCAGAGCCGGGTACTCTGTGTAGGATAGTGGTGGTGCTTGTTGGTGGTAGTTCCCCGGCTCTGTGCGGCGAGTCGGCCACCCCGCCCGCGGGCCGAAGACCGCCGCTCTGGCCTCGGGCAGAGCCATGCCCCCGAGGTGGACTCGTCGGAGCACCTCCCGCTCCGCCTGCCATTGGGGGCAGTCCCTGTCCGATGCCGCGTGGTCTCCTCCGCAGGCGGGGCAGCTGCGCTCGCCGCTCTTGTAGTATCCTGTCGGGTGTGTTTGTGCGTAATTTTCTCAAGTGTATGTGGTACTGTGGCACCCCCCCTTTGAGTGTCCGTAACGCTGGCACTTGGCACAGCGTCGCGGGAGGAGTGCACGTGGTGTTACCGGGTATCTGAGATATCCTGCCTTGATGTGCTTTGGTGGCGTGCGTGTGTTGAAGGTGAGAATGATAATGCCTGTGGTGTGTGCGTTTTTTGGGGCCGGCCTGAACACGGCGGAGACACCCTGGTCGAGGAGCCTCTCGACCAGAGTGTCCGCCGATATACCGGCCAGCTCCCTGGCCATGATCGTGCCCTGTGAGGTGTTTAAGTGTGTTGCTAGTGCGATGGTGACCGGGACGTTCAGTATGGAGTGTATTGTGGGTAGAATGCGTGCGTCGATGTTGTTGTTTGACTGGATGAGGAGCGCCCCTGATCTAAGTAGTTTTGCGTGTAGCTGGCGAATTTTCCATCTACCAACCAGGGTTCGAGGGAGCCCATGGACTCCCCGTCTCCCCGGCAGCAGATGAAGAATTCGCCTGTTGGTGTGGTGCCGTTGTCCATAGTGTGGTGTTGGTCCGTGTGCTGTTGTCTGCGTTTTATGATGTGTGTGGTGTTGTTCAAAGGGTGAGATGTGGCAGGTGTGTGGCACAAAACGATACAGTATCCGGCGGAGGGTATAGAAGGGCGTGAAGAGAGCCCGACAGATTGTAAAAGAGGGGCAGAGAAGTCGAAGAGAACACAAAGAAATCGGATACTGTGCGTGAAGAAAGCACGGTCAGAAAGCTCAGATAAAGATCGTGCAGAAGGCACTAGAGGGAAAGTAGGTGGTGGGGTGGAGGGAGCCCGGGGTGGGAGGGGTTGGCAGCACCGCCGGACTGACCTTGTAGAAGATGAAGTATCGTAGATGTAGGCGGCGCAGAAGATATGGCACAGCACTAGCACAGATGATGATCTTGAAGATGCGGCTGAAGACTTGAAGAGGTTTGAGAAGAGTTGAGTTCAGGAGAGATAGGTTGAGAGTAGTGTATGAGTGGAGGGGGAGGAGAGATCGATGGCGCAGGGGGCTGTGGTTGGATGTGCTTGGTGCGTGTGTGTGTGTTTTGGTGGCTGGAGCTTCGTGTGTATGTGTATTGGTGGCTGGAGCTTCGTGTGTGTGTGGTGGCAGGTGGCTGGTGGCTGGCGGCAGGTGGCTGGTCGGCAGGTGACTTGCGGCGGCAGGTGACTTGCGTCGTCGGAGCTTCGGTCACTTGCGAGCTCGCGGTTTGGCGCTAGCGGTCTGGAGCAGCTTGTAGACGTGCGATCAGCGAAGCGAAGGGGTATGTACAACGGTCATACTCGTTGGCGCATTTATAGTTGGGCGAGCGGTCATCAAAAGCTGAATGCGCAGCAGAGCTGAGATGTCAATAGCCTCTCGTGGCTTATCAATTACACACAACTTCAACCTTAAAGTTCGCATTGTCGGATTCAATGGTGAAATCTTTTTTTGGTAAAAAATACAGTTACACTTCCAGAGTAATGTTTCAACTTCGATGGTTATTTTTTTGCGGGCACGGGTTGGGTCAAATTCGCATGCTTGAAGCACAGACATACAAGTAACATGACGACTGTTTTGCTATGAGTACTTATCTTCATATTTCCAAACAAACATCAAGCAAGCATGCCACGCTGTTCATATTGCACCACTACGCATAAGAGCGCCACCACCAACAGAACAGGACACTGCACGGAGCTGGACGTATTCGGCCCACAATGCCGAGCCCACACTCCATCCCTCCCGTGCTTCCAAACTTCCTTGCCGTCCACCATGGGCATAGCTCCCAAAGCGTGGCACTTAGCCAATACAAGCAGGGGAATTTTCTACCCTGAATTCCCAACACTCAGCCAGATATTCCACAGACGTGATGAAACTATGTTGTAACTATCGTCAACTGAAGTCATTTCACTAGCCTTTCCATTTGACGAGGATACAACGACGGTACAACGCTGGTAGAGGGTACAACGCTTGTTAGATGTCAGTAGTGAGTTAGTCGAAGCATGCCAAGCAGGGTTGCCAAAGAGGTTACTACGGTGTTTGGCAATTCGGCTCATGTACGTCCGCTGTACCTCTGGGCAGCCGATTTTATGTTATGAATTGTAAGGTAAATCGGCTCATCTGGGTCCGATGGCTCCTCTGGGTAGCCGTTTTACGTTATGTAAGATTTAAAGCAAGGCGGCTCATTTACGTCCGACGGCACCGCTAGGTAGCAATTAATTCGAATGGGAAAGCAAATCGGCTCATGTACGTCTGGTGCCATTCCTGGATAGCTATTCACCTTATTCCTACGAGTGAATCGCGAGCATCTATTGCTTGAAGTGAGTGCTGGTGGTGTAGTGTCTACAATGCTCCTGCTAGCTTTGTGGCATACAGATAATAACAAGGACTCTATCAAATAACAAGGACTCTAAATGCCATTGTATCCTACAGTATGGACTACGAAGTTCAGGGAGATCAGACCGCATGCAGCGTGTCCTCTGTAACCCCGATCCGTGACCAGTCAGGGAACATTCATTTGCGTGTGATACACACTTCTCCATTGACGACTTTTCAATCTTATCCCGTTGTAATTCGATCCTCGACCTCCGTATTATGGAGTCTATGTGCATACACAATTAGCGCCCCAGCCTAAGTACTATGGCATCATCTTTTCCGTTGAAAATCGTGTTATAGGTTTTAGATGGCGGGAGGGATTGAGAAATTAAACCGATCGTGCTTCGTTTTGCATCCGTGTGTTTTCAAGTCGCTGTATGAATGACATGTAACTATGTGTTCTTGTATCGCCATTGCCTTACCGTTTTCTGCTCCTGAAGATATATATTTATATTTATATTATTTATATTTATATATATATATATGATAATGTTTCTCGTCCAAAGCGGAGTTGTAGGATAAGCCTGATGGCCAATAGAGCTATGTAGATCATAAGACCTCCACCAGGACTATATTGTCTGAGCTCAACGTTTCGTTACATTGCGTAGCATCTATATATTGCGTAACATCTATAACATCTATATACATTGCGTAGCATATATATATATATATATATATATATATATATATATATATATATATATATATATATATATATATATACGTGCAAATATGGTGACATATGTAATATACTCGGCGGCGGTCCGGTACCAACTGGTTTATTGAGCACTCGGGTCACGGGACAACGAATGGCTCAGCATGCCCCGCGGCGGCGGACCGCGCGCAGAGGCGGCAATATATATAGGTGCAAATATGGTGACATATGTAATATACTCGGCGGCGGTCCGGTACCAACTGGTTTATTGAGCACTCGGGTCACGGGACAACGAATGGGTCAGCATGCCCCGCGGCGGCGGACCGCGCGCAGAGGCGGCGCCAGGTATTGAGTGGTGCCACATCGAATGTGGGTCAACACACATCATCACAACATACGTGAGAAAATATTGCACATCGTGTTGGTGTGGCTAATGCGAGACCTGCAATGAGGTGTTACAAACTGGTGATGATCAGAAAACAACCGGTTTAGCTGCCGCCAAACCCAACAAAAGAATACCTATTACGAAAAATAAAGGAACATTGACACACATCGAATGAATGAATGAATGTTATTAACTTTGATAAACAAACTGCGATTGCTATTCTCTATGGGCATAATTATTGCAGACTTCCTCCTCCTGTTATCTACTATGTTAAGAAATCGTTTAATAAGAAGGGTGTTCATGATAAGCATGAGGCCAACATTGTTGTGAGTTTCCAACACCTTCGTACCTCTTTAATATAAGGCGTACATAACAGTGGGGGAAATACATGCAATATTTGGGGGCAGAGGAAGGACTACCAACTGGCCCGACCAGCAAAGCCCAATACACAGCATCATGCAAATTGGTGCCTTTCCCCTTAACCAGCGTCACACCGGTTCAAAGCGAAGCAACTAGCATCACAGTCATCACAGCTATCGCTGAGCTGTCTTTTTCGCCATCGCTGGAGCAACCATAGCTGCTGTGGCAGCTGTGGTCAGGCCACTGGGACGGTTGTGCCACTTGGAAGGTCATCACCGCTGGGACGGCCATCACCGCTAGGACGGCTGTGGCCCACAGGGCGGCCGTAGCTATAGGGGCGGCCGCCGTCCCTATAGCCCCTGGTTCCAGAGAGCCCCTGGTTCAAGACAGGGCCCCAGGTTGAAGCGGGCCCCTGGTTCTAAGCGGGCTATTGGTTCAATGCGGGCCCCTGAATCAAAATGGGCCCCTGAATCAAAATGGGCCCCGGTTCGAGGCGGGCCCTGGTTAAAACGGGCCCCCAGATTTTCAGTTGGTTCAAAGAGCCCCTGATTCGAGCCACAGATCCGCTTCGCGGGCCCCTAGCCAGGGCTCTGAGTAGGGTGGCACACTCCGAGCCAGGGGCCCGCTTCGCGGGCCCCTGGCTCGGAGCGGGCCCCAAAAAAATTTCGGGGGGGGGGGCCATGGCCCCTTGGCCCCCCTGGTTGCGCTGCCGCCCCCCCCCCATAAAAGGTGGCGTCCCTTCGACTAGGAAAATGCGTCCCTCCGCGAAGGCTCGAGTGCACCCCAACACCCTCGAATTTTTCAGCCACAGGCGCCTCTCGGCAGGAAAGGCACCCCTCAAGCTACTTTCGCGGTGGTGCCACTCCAAACACGTGTCCCCTCCTCAAGATGACAATTCCTGGATCCGTCCCTGTCTCTTGTGGCAGCTATTGGTTTTCTGTAGCGGCTATGGGACCTCTTATGACGACAGAGAGCCTCCTAGTGCGGTCTAGGGGCGGTCAGATCATTTCAGGCGGTCTTCTGTGGTTACGTTTCGGAAACTCTCCTGCCACTGAGGGGAAGAAGCTAAGGCGCACTTAGCTTCCCCCCCCCCCCCGTCTGTCCTTTCTTTCGCTCTTGAACGGGGGTGACAACTTGACCAGCTAAAACGGACGGTAGAGGGAGCCTACCAATATCTGGAAAATCCCTTTATTTTGGAGGCACTTGATGGTCAGCCTGCCGGAACCGGCACATTATTAGGCAGGAAGATTGTTACTGGGTCATTTAGGATACATTTTGCTGAAGCTGAAGAATAGGTCTTTCAATTGGTATACGTCAAAGTGATCTATATTGCCATAAAACATGCAAGAGAGCGTAGAGAAAAACGGTAAAATTGCATGTAAACCAATGGTGAAGGGAAGCCTTCAAGCCCGCTACCAAACCAACTTCGTGGGGGCCCGGGTTACGGTTTCTATTCTACTGAATCTCAACTCGAGGTTGCGGAGTGGGACATTAGCCCTCGTACAAAGGTTTTTAACATGATATCTAGATCCGTGATCTGGACTGCCTAAGTATCTACATCCATGCGCTTTTATCGAGGTCTAAAATTTAGTACAGCTTAATTAGTACGTAGGTAGGTACCTAGGTACCTACCTACTGCATTAAGAGGTTAAGACCGCATTAAAAGGTGAAACATCACATTCTAGGTATGCAGCATTTACCTGGTGGCTAAATGCTTATCATGATATCAACGTGATGTACCTAGTAGCCAGAGGGAAATACATTTGCAAAATATGTTTATAGTTACACATTTTAAAAATAATGTTTTTGTTCAGTAAATGTATGTGCTAAGGTGTTTTATAGATGTTTTAATTGTATCTTGAATGCATGCAATTATTATGAACATGGTTAGGATGATGTGACCACTCATTTATCCTTGAAACACCAGTTGGGAAACAGGGCACAAGTGGTCTAGGGGCAAGATGCTCTTCTCAATCGAAAGGTTGTGGGTTCAAGTCTCACCTGTCGCTACTCTTCGCCCACGACCAATCGGCGTGAGAGATTGGCGACGCTACATGACTCAACTGTCGATGTGTAGTAAAACCAATAACCAACCAACCAGTTGGGAAACAAAATAACACCAAAAAAGGTGTTTGAATGCAGTAATATATCATAAAATAGTGTTAAAGATGTAGCATAATCTGACTTATCCTAGACCAAAATAAATTTAAAGGAAGCGTGTTTTAAAAAGGTGATCTGTAAAGAACATGCATATTGGCAGTACCTACTGGATGTAGTGACCATACATGTGTATGGTCATTACATGTTCAGTGTAGACTGTAAGCAGAGTGGGAAACTTACTTTCCGGGTTGGGAGTCTGAGTGCAAACCGGTATCTTCCGGAGTACATTTTCATAGACATTATTTTTTATGCATGGAATCTGTTTACCAGTAACCGACAAGAAAAACCTAACTTAGACCTACATAATATGCATAAGTAATATCATTCTCATTTTTGGTCAGATGAAATGTCAAAACATAGGAACAAGGAAGTGAACAATGGATGGCACCGCCCGGAAGTGACTCGTAATAATCAGCACTGTTTCGTTTCTCATAACTCACAGGAGCAATGCGCTTTCCTTTCACTTTTGGCTCAGTACAAGGCTAGCCATATGAAAAACAAACAAAAATACTTCATACTTCACCCTCAGCTCAGAGCGCATACCTACCTACGCAGCCAATTTCCCACGTAATACGAACGCAACTCCGCTACCGCACACGCCACAGTTGGATGTGATCAAAGCAAAGGATCAGTCGAGGTCTTCTGTTTACAGTATGACACTATTAACCACGTGTTCAAAGTTGCTAATGGTTATGACGTCATATAAAAATTACCTTACATTGATTGGTTGACGGACAGATTTCGTAACAGAAAACGCTAACGCAGCCAATTCTGATCGGTGCCCTCCGGGCCTCCGGAGAACGTCTCTTAAAACTGTCAAACTTTCCCACTATAGGGTGGCAGAAACAGCTTTTCCGAGATGCGGCTCCAAAGCCGGAGAACAGTACTCAGTGCGCATGCGCATCTTTTTGCAAGTTGTAGTCGGCGTGTTGTTGTCTGCAATTGAGGTTGAGATTTGAGGAAATTGAGGTTCAGCAATCGGTGGTTGAGAGCTGACTGCTACAAAAAAGTGGTTGAAAGTGGAAAAAGTGGAAAAAGTGGAGTGGTGACCGTAAGTGGAATAACCGGCGTTTTTTGGGTGTATTTCTGTGTTTGTTTTTATTCATATCTTTGTTCCCACATTTCAATTTGTGTCGGAGTACATGTGAAGCCCATCCTATCCAGTATGAACCCGGAGTGCAGAAATGTTTTCAGAGATAGAATCTCTTAAGAAGTGCCTTAATTCCCACCCTGACTGTAAGTTCCTGACTCATCTGTTTGCAAACACTGCAACATCAAGAGAGTAGTTGATTGGCTGGTTGTGGATGACATCATTCACAATTCATTCATATTATATATACATATAGGGATGGATACAAGGAGCACTAGGGGCACCCCCACCCCACCCTCATGGAAGGTGGCACCCCTCCAGGAAGGCTTAAGTGCACCACCCTCAAATTTGTCAGCCAAAGGCCCCTCTGAGAGGAAAAGGCAGTATTTTTCCAGATCTAGGTAAAATGTGATTTTTTGGAATTTTTTTTTGGAATACAGGGTATTTTAGTGTAAAAATCATGATGCGACCACTCATTTTCTCTGCAAATGGTTATTTTTCAGTTGGCAAACAAATACACGACCATAATCTTCACTCTGCAAACATAGCACATCGCGTATAATTATCCGTACCTGGTGTGTCACAGACGTGATAAAGAAGACATTCAACACTTCATGCACTCAATTGAATACTCTTTGTCATCAAAAACCTTATGTTTCTGCCTTAATTCGACATTATCTCCGAGAATGAATACTCGCACCACATCGCGCCAGCAACCGTTGATAAGGGCCGGAAATTTCTTGCGATCCTGTATTATTTTATTTTTAATATATTTGATGACGTCATGGCAGAAAAATTAGTTTCGGAAGATTCTGGTTTTCCGGTTAGGTTAGGTTAGATTAGATTAGATTAGATTATATTATGATATAATATATTTTATATATTATGCTACGTTATCTTAGTCTAGGTTAGGCTAGGTTAGTTTTTTTTTCCCGACTTAATGCATATGACGTCATCAAATCATTATGACTTCATCAACCGTCACTGACTTAAAAGTAATCATATGCAGAGAAAATGAGTGGTCGCATCATGATTTTTAAGTTAAAATACCCTGTATTCAAAAAAAAATTCCAAAAAATCTCATTTTACCTGTTTCTGGAAATTTCCCGAAAAGGCTCCCCCTTGGAAGGAAAGGCACACCTCTTGAAGGCCTGAGTGCACCCCTGTTCCCATGAGTTTTTCTACCAGAGGCACTCATCTAAGAGGAGAAGATGCCTCTCCAGGAGGGCTGAGTGCATCCACACCCCCTCAAATGTTCCCACCAGAGGTGCCCTACAGGTATTTTTCCAGTGGTGCCCCTCCAGTCAAGTGCTCCCATGACAATTCCTGGATCTACCTCTGAGAGCTTGGCCATAAGTGTCACAACAGTGTAGAGGAGGGGCTCATTCCCACACATTTCTTGAAAATTAGGATTATGCCTGTCATCTGAGATGAGGATGGGAATTGATTGCATGATTAGGCTATCATCAAGTATTTTTCCTCCTTACTTTCATTCATAAGTACTAGTATGTCAGGCAACTTATATGATAGTGTACAATAATATAAAGTGATCAAGCACAACATGAACCAACAGCCTGGACTGTCAATGATTGTTGACTGTGTGATCAGGTTAGAAAAGTGTCATGCTGGGATTTGTGGAAAGGAACATTTGCATTTGACAAATCAGAATGATGGTTGACAAAGTACAGCATTTGGTGGGGTTAAAGAAGCAGGCATGTGAAACAAACTAAAATACTTCAACTCTGAGGATAATCTGAAGGCATAAAGGATAGCTGAGAACGAAAGGAGTTGTTTTATGGCACCTAAAAGACTGGCTAAAATTAAATCAGCTTGTCACTGTTTGGCAGGAAATGCTAAGAGATTCTTTAGCTTCCACACATTTCAATCCAGAAATTGCAGGGGACTACTAGAGGAAACTGTTAAATTGGTAGATGGGATCATGATATAGTAGATTCCTTAAGCAAACAATTATCAGGTTTTGCTAAGTAGACCTTGAGTACATGTCAAAACATTAAATGTTGTGAACAACATTGTAGTAGAGCTGATGAATCAGGTGCTTAAATTTGTTGGTAGCATCAAACTGGAAGGAATGGCTGGCAAAAGTGATGAAGCTAGCAATATTCAGCTAGGCTTAGAATACCTAACAATGAGCTGGCAAATGACAGGTGTCTTTCAACCATGGGTGTAGGATTATGCATCTGGGTTAAAGCAAGACATTTGGACATACAATGGGAGGTAGCAAACTGGATGGCATTGAAGATGAAAGGGTGTAGGAATGTAAGTTTAAGTGACCTTGTAGCAGACAAACCATGTAGCTCAGCTAGGCACAGGGCAATTGGAATGCTAGGACTCATTAATATGATTGTTAGATTGCCTTAGAAAATGCACTTATGACATTAGATATGTACTCACTTAAGTATATGAGATTAACGGGTGATATGATTGAGATGTTTAAGATAGCAAAAGTGTTAGATAATGTTATTCCAAATGATTCTTTCTGTTTAGGTTATCACACAGGGTTCATCAATTCAGGTTAGTCAAGTCAAGGTGTAGGATCTAGTGGCTAAGCTGTCTGATCTAGTGGAGAGTCCCTCAGTGAATGCAGTTAAAAGTAAACTGGATGCATTATTTTGGTTCATAAATTTCAGGTTTTAATTATAAGTTGTGCAGTAGGGAGATGTCAAATGAGGTGGATGGAGTAGGGTGAGTGATAGTAGGCCTTTGATCATGCTTATAAATTGATAATTGTGTGGGGAGCAGGTGTGCATGTCAGTGGATTCAGCACCTGCCTTTGTGTATGTGATGCTGATGAGACTGGCCCTAGTAGCACAAAGGAGTGGATGCTTTCTTTATAATTCAGGATATAATACTGAGTAGGCTTCTTTCAGTATTTCTTGTTCTCATCTTACAGTGTCTCCTTGTATAGGTTTAACTCATGTGGCCCCTATGGCTTTTATTGAGCCTTATCACTTGATGACTTTAGGACCTGAAAAACAGGCTAGGTCCAGCAAAAAGCAACTTCGTTGTAAAAGAGAACAAGCTGGGGCACTAAATAAATGCATTAGGACCTTCGAAAATGCTCGAGTTGCCAAGAAAAACATGGTGAGTATGCAGCAAAACAACAAAGCCATCAGAAGGTTTAATGTATTAAAACATGCTAGGTTCTTAAGCAAATGCACAGTGGCCTTAAACACATCAATAGTTGAAGAAAGCAACTGGCCCCAAAAAGAACACCAAACGAGCACCTCAGTTCTGTAGCTATACAGTGAGAACCAGAACTAAACCAGGAATTTAGCAGTATGCTAATTATACATGTTAATTCCAGGTCACTGCATTCTGCTGTGACATTTGAGGAATTCCCTAATTTTCTGCATCATACAGCCCTGACATGGGCCATGATTTGTGAGTCTTACATCGCTTGCTCAAAACCTTCAGAAATATAGAAAATCACAAGTTTGAATTAATAGTTACCAGCAGAGCAATCTTTCATGGCAGTGGTGTGGGGCTGTGGACTTCAAGCATGTTTTTTTTTATTGTATTGAAATACAGAGACATATGTTGATTCATTATTTGTGAAGTGTGACTTCAGTCACAATTCCTGTAATATCTGCACAATATACATGCCCATATTCAGACTCACTTAAGGTGCAGAATATATGCATGTGTGGTGATTTTAGCTTTGTTTACTTTCAAGTAGTCTAACCTCCTTACTTTGTGAATACCATGTAATATGTTGGCTTGCTTCCATGCTTTTTGAAAGCTACAAGGCTTCTGACCAGATTACATCATATTGGATAAGTTTTCTTGCTCATCCATGCATTGCATTGAAATCCAGGAGTCAATAGTTTTTCAGATCACTTTCTAAGCTTCCCCATATGAAACATGTACAAGATGCCAGCATGTGATTCAAATTAAGCAATTCAAATTTTTAATTTTACTGAAATAGAAGCATTCAAAGAGCTTCTGCAAGTGACCCTTGTGAACACAGCAATTGTTACCAATGTACACAGAGAAGCAAGGAAGTTGATTGAAGCATGCATGAAAAGAACATAAATATTTAGTAACATATAAAAACAAACAAATAGAAAGTCATCACCAACAAAGCCTTGGACCACGAATGAAATTCTGAATCCTGTCGATGCCACTAATGAGTTGTTTATGTTGAAGTTGAAATATGCTAGGTATTGCCATCAGGCAGTCTAGGAAAGGATGCATTCAGAACCAATTGTATGCAAGTAAAAATGATTTTAGAAAATACTCCCAGATATGTTACAGTTCCACAGTAATTCCTCGGATTTACATACCTTGTGTACCCATAATGTCATAGCATGTTCAGACTTAACAAGAACCACAGAGGCCCATCTGGGTTAAGCCTGTAAAAGGAGGATACTATAAGACTGGACAAAGAGATGCTTAACACCCCTACCAATAATACATCCTACACACCTAGCAATGCCTATCTACCTACCTATCTAGCCCTATTCGCTCAATCTTGATCTTGAATCTTGCATTTTCCATGAGTTGTATATTACTATATGTAGGAATCTGCAGCAGATGATGTCCATATGAACTGATAATTCATTTCAACATGTATCCAAATTACCAGGTGAAATTCTGGAAACTTTCTGCCATCAAATAATGATGAGGTTGCAGGGTTATCAATTCCCTAAAAAGGCTCATGCCGGAAGTTGTGCAACAATTTTAAGCTTCTGAAGTTTTGTGAGGAATGCATACTTCCAACAATAGCATTGGTTGAATTTGTTTGGCTGCAGGTGTATTTTTCATGTGAACTTAAAAAGTAGTATTAAGTCAGTATGCAAAGTATGCATGAAAGGCAAATGCACTAAGAACAGATCTATTGACATTCTTCCGATATTTCCGAAGATTGATAAACTTCATGAACTTCTCTATGCTAGACTTGTGAATCACTCAGGTCTCTTCAATGTACTCAGTAGCAATCAGTTTGGTTTCAGAAAGTGCTTATCAACTGTGTGACACTTGATTTGTATCAAAGAAAGGAAAGAAGTGTGCTTTTCGATACAGAACTGTTATTAACCTTTACATTTGTAGCAATAATCTATTGAATCCTAAATTATTTCAGTATTTAATAGTTCCTCGATAGCTTTCATCATCAAAACTGATTTTCCGGATGCAAACTTGAGGGAATGTTGTAGCTTTTTTCTTGTCATGAGGCGTGAGAGCAAGGAACACACCTGGTCACCTCTTCTTGGGTGATGGTTAAGTTTTGTATTGGTGAATGCTGTGCTTTGCTCGGAGCTTGTGTTGCAAAGGCGAATCATCCCAACTAATCATCCTGGTGGTACTTTCCTTGAATGTTTGTCAGGTTGTGATTTAAATATTGTATGTCAGTATTGGGAATATAGAGCAGAAACAGCAAAATGACCACAGTAGTTGACTCACCCTAAAGCCCAAGATACAGCAGAAATAATGGCGCAGTGTCGAGCACAAATAATAAGTTGGTGTCAGGTTGCAAAAAGGGTGCATTTTCCAGAGCAGGCAGTGTGTGAGGGTAGGGTGTGGTGAGAAACACATTTTTCTCTAATATACTAATTTGGCACTTGGATTTTTGGTGTTTTGTTAGAGAAACCCAATGATATTTTCCATTTGCCATTGTCTCAATTGTAACATAAAAATGGATTTGATGTTTGTCAGATGTTCAGCATTTTGCCAAATTAGTGCATGCATGGTGTAAACCTCCAGTTTCTAAGTAAAATAAGCCATGTTAGCAAGCATGTTAGCAAAACAAGACCAAGTGTGTTGCTGATATCCATAGCTATTGCTTGATACAGACAATAAACTTGCTTCCAGCATCATTATTTAACCAAGATCATATCAAATATCCACATTCTGCCAACCTCATTTTCAAGTGCAAGTAATTATGTGATTTTGATAGCAAATGAATTCAGATTGAACATTCATTGGGTTGCTTATCTTGACGAGTGGCGTGGAAAACGGGTAGAACGAATTGGGTGTGCTTCTGGAGCCAGCATGTGCATTAGCTGGACCAGGGGTCCGACCCTGCGTCAAAAATTGGTCATTGTCTGCTCTGGAACTGCCATCCTACTGTGCTGGCAAATGCCATTTTCACATATGTTATAATGGACTGAAAGGATAATGTACAACAAAGATCGCCATTTTTAGCGGAGCTGTTGTATGTGCTCCATGGTAGGGGAATAACAAACTCATCTTCGAGAAACTAAGCGACCCGTCCGGCTCTGGTTCAACGAGCACCTCAGTAATGGTCACATGCGTAAACTTGATTACCCTCTCAGTGAATGTGTTGGCACAGTGCACAAACATGCTGAAAATCAACTTCTGAACAGGCAAAACCACCATTGCACAGCAGAAGTCACCATTCGCATCCTGGCCACCAATAAGGCTGTGCTGACTGGAAGCTGCTCGAGTCGATGTGGATTTCGGATATTAAGCCAAAGCTGACAATTTAGTTTGGTGCTTGACCTGACCTCATAAATTGACTTGAGATCACAAAACTGCTTTTGTTATTCGTTGGACAAATATCTGCATCTTGATCTGTAGAACTTTCAGGTATCTTTGAAATCATATGCTTAGCAGCTCTGAAAATATTATAAGCAAATAAAAATAACACTTCCAAGTCAATGACCTGCATTAATCTCGCTTAGTTCGGTAACCCTAGGTTGCCAGTAAAAAAATTAGCATCAAAAGATCCGCTATTGAACTGTTGAAGGCATGAGGGCTGTGGAGGTCCTCAAGCCGGGCACAACGACGGGAGGAAGTAATACTCTGCCGCTTGAGGATAGGTCATACCTTCGCGACACATGGCTACATACTGACGAGTGATGACCGACCTTTATGCTCACGCTGTTCGCACCCGCTTACCGTGTACCATGTTTTAGTAGGATGTGTACTTTTGGAACCACTACGACGCCAGATTTTAGGACTGCAGGACGCCGACACTACTTTGCATACGCTAATAGGAAACTACTCTGAGGCCATGACGTCTGGGAGCATTTCTACCTTCCTTCAACAAGCATGCTTTGATGTTGTATGTCGCCGATCCTAAGGATTATTAATTACTGACCACTGTGAGAGCGCGATAGATTATCTGTGAACAGTTATGGGCGCAAAATGACCTTGGCAGTCGACGCGCCCCTAAACTCCAATCCACCACCACCACACCAAAGCTGAGCGCGACCACGCCACTCGTTCGATGGGTATCCTAAAAAAAAAATGCTTGGGTGGGGGACAAATTAACCTCTCTCCCAGCAGTTGTAGGGCTAAAGTGGAACCCTGCTTGGGGGCATGGAGACGGCCGCCCAGACCAACATTCTTAAACATTTTGTCCAATAATTGTTGGAATTTTGGGTATGCCTAAGTGGAAACAGACCTCTAATGAGTTAATTGTATTTGCACAGATGCAGTTGTGTGCTGGGTGAGGCACCACCGAGAGCAGCAACACCGTTAATATTGTGGAAAAAATATTGCGAGCATCTGTTGTGCCAATTTCAATAAGTAGGTCGTCCTCCGGCGTGTGAGTACACTCATGATTAATGCATGGACTTCATCTCCGCCCCAATAAGTGGTGTTGGGGCAAATTACCAGTGACTGCTGGCTTATCATTATGCACATGCAACTCCCTAGACATGAGCGCTATATAATCAACATGGTCGCTGCGCCCTAAAGCCGAAATAACTAACTTTTTGGACGTTGAATGACCGAAATTCTGGACCCATAACTTCGTTTCCAATTCATTCTACACCAGGGTACCTGACATTAATAGGGATATTTTCCCAATCGCTCTGCATTCAGGATGTTGTCTAGGATTTTATATGCAAAGATGGACTTAAAGACATCATCCATCTGTTTTCCCATATAAAGCGATTACCAACACTTTGATCTCAGTGTTTAGCATTTCGAGCAATACCTGAACAGAATGAACAGCAAACTGTGTCAAAATCAATAGTTATCGTGAAAATGCATTGCTGTTAGTACGTGTCGCCAGTAAATTCGTATTTCCGACTGCGGGCCCATGATATTAACTGGCACTATACTGAGTCACGAATCAGAACCGAGATGTCCAAATGGTGTCGGTCCCATGTCTCCAATGTTACAAAACAATATCATTTTCCTCAGCCATTTCTCCTACTAGATTTGCGTGCGTCATGGTGTCTGCCTTTCTCCTAACTCCAGAACGCAATTATTTCAAGGAGTATTTAGCTGGAACAATCGCACCTCAAGTCATATGAACTGTCTGAGCTGTCTGAGCTGAGTGGCTCATCACCAAACCGCTGGAAGCTATATGAGCACCGTGAAAAGCTTTCGAATGTGGGGTGACGGCATGCGTTCCATCACGGTAAAAATTCCTCCCAGTAGTTTAGCTAGACATTCGGATGTCGGGCCCAATTCTCCAATGCAATACCGTTAGGCATAATGTAAAATATTCAGAAATATTGATTGGGGGTCTATCTTCCTGAACCTCGCTGGTGACGAAGCTCAGTGGGTAGCGGTCTCGACCCGAACTTCTCGCTCGATATTGCTGCGCTGCTTCTATTCAGGTGGCCATTTCTGTGTTGCAGGTCGGCTGGTCAGCCGCCGGTGGCCTTGTCGGGCTGGTAGCGCATAAGTCTGTGGCAGAGGCCAGGCAGCGGCGGCCGGCCTCGCCATGGACACCGCCAGCACGACTCGCCGCCTCGCCGGTCCGACGCCGTCCGATGGTCCGGCCGATAGCACGGCGGCTTCCGGCGTGGCCACCCCATCCATCGAATCCGGGATCAGGTCCGAGAAGCCCGAGACCAAGTCTGAGAAGCGCGGGGTCAAGTCTAAGAAGCCCGAGGTCAAGTCCGAGAAGCGCGAGGTCAAGTCTAAGAAGCCCGAGGTCAAGTCTGAGAATCTCGAGGTCAAGTCCGAGAAGTCCGACATAGAATCTGAATGGCTGGACTGTGAATCCGACGAGACAGTCGTGAAAGTCGAGAAACACAGCAGAAACTCAAAAGAGCCTGTTAGTAAGTGTGAACCAAGTGATGTGAATTCTGAAGAGATGAGTGTGAAATCCGACAGACCTGACACGAACCCTGAAGAACCTAATGTAAACTCTGAAAGACCGTGCTTCAACTCTGAGGAGCAGGACATAAACTCTGAAGGGCTTGCCGGCAACTCGGAAGAGCTGTGTGCCAACACCGAAAACGGCCCCAGAAAGGATGACCATCACCTCGAAGATGCTCCCGCCGAGCATGAAGTCTCCGCGGGCAAGCCCAGCGGGTCTTCCGCCGACTCGCTGGCACGTCAGGCGCACACCACAGACTGTGCCGTCGCCGTGGCCGGCGACGCCACCAACGGCTACGCGACAGCCGACCACGCGTCCAGCGGAACAGTGGCGACCAAGGACGACCCGGACGGACATGAGACAGCTGACGACGTGCCCGACGGACATGATGCTGACCGGACGTCAAACGGAAAAGCCGCAGCCGGGGACGTTCCTAACGGACACGAGTCAGCTGACGTCGTCGCTAGCGGACACAAGTCAGCTGACGACGTCGCTAGCGGACACAAGTCAGCTGACGACGTTACTAGTGAACACAAGTCAGCTGACGACGTCGCTAGCGGACACAAGTCAGTTGACGACGTCGCTAGCGGACATGAGTCAGTTGACGACGTTACTAGTGAACACAAGTCAGCTGACGACGTCGCTAGCGGACACGAGTCAGTTGACGACGTTACTAGCGGACACGGGACAGCCGGTGACAGTGCCGACCGGCCGCTGGCGGCCTGTGCAGAAGCCGGCGCTGACGCCGCCACAGACGGCGGTGCGCATCCCGAGCCTCCCGCGTCGCACGACGACTCGTCGATGGCCGCCGCCATCTCCAGCGTGGAGGAGGCGCGACGCCAGCTGGACGAGTGCGCGCTGCAGATCGGGCGGCTGACCGAGCGGCAGGCGGTAGCGCAGGTGCTGCGCTCGGCGGCGCTGTCCGTGTATCGGGGGCTGCGCAGCGGCGCGCTGCTCGTCGAGGGGCGCCGCCGGTCGGAACTGATGCCGGACGGTACGGACAGCCTCCCCGACGACCGAGTGCTGGTGCAAGAGACCCCCGAGCCGAGCTCGCCGCTGGGCGGCGACAGCAGCGATGCCGATTCGAAAGCCACCGTACCGCGAGACAACTCGGAACACGACTCGGACCAGCGGAACGAACTCGATCGGCGCGCGCTGATGGCCAGCAGCGGCGACGAGGACACCGACGACCGGCCGCCGCCGGAGGACGCCGAGTCGCCGCCGGGTGGCGACTCCGGCGGCGACGTGGCGATGAAGAGCGGCACCGGCTCGCCGGAGGAGGGAGCCGCGGCCGCCGCGTCGTCGGATGCCGCCGGTTCGGACGGACAGTCGGCAGCCGACTCGACCGACCAGCCGGCCGGTCGCCAGCTGAGGAAGCACGGCGCCGCCGGCATGGCCTCTGGCAGCGACTCCGACTCGCGTGAGGACGCACTCGCAAGTCGGCGGCGGCGTAAGCGGCGAACCTCCGTCAGACGTTCGCCCCGTGCCGAGGATTCCGACAGCGATCGTCCGGCCGGTCGAACGCTGCGACGGCGGAAGGCCGCCACGAAATCCACAGCGCCCAAGTCCGGCTCTGACGAGTCGCCAACTGACCGAGTTCTGCGCCGGCGCGGGTCGGCCGCCAAGTCCCCCGACGTCAAGTCGGATGCCGACGACTCCGGTGCAGGTTGCAGGCGGAGGCGACGCAGAGTCGCCGCCAACTCCCCCGACGCCAAGTCAAGTTCCGACGAGTCCGGTGCTAGTCGCAGGCGGAGGCGGAGGCGGCGCGGGGCCGCCGCCAAATCCCCCGCCAAATCCCCCGCCAAATCCCCCGCCAAATCCCCCGACGCCGGGTCCGGTTCGGACGACTCCGGCGCTGGCCGCGAGCGGAGGCGGCGCGAGGCGGTCGGCGACTCGGACGGCGACGGCGACGCGGCGGACGCGGCGCGGCGGCGGAAGCGGCGCAGTCCGGCCGGGCCGGCCGAGCCATCCGCGGAGTGCAGCGTCGCTCTGATGCGACTGCCGCCGCGGATGGAGGCCGAGCTGGCCGACACGGGCTCCGTCACCATCTCCAGCCGCGACAAGAAGCGGCTCTCCAAGATGGAGGTGGAGATTCGCAGGTCGGTCGCTGGCCGAGGTCGCCTCGATGGAATTAAGTGGTTTGTCGTTCGCGAAGTAGCAGACCAGTGTCCTGAAATTACGAAATTGTCTTGGAAACCAGCACCCAATATCAACTTGTTTCCACCTGTGAACAGAGTTCTGACTTCTTGGTTTGATTTCCACCGAACGTCGCAGAATTCAATTGTTCCAAAGTTTCCATTTTCGCCATATCCGTTGGCGTCTTCCCCATCACAATCTTTCAAACAGATGCCACGCTCACACATCAACAACATGTTTGGACTGTCATAATTTAATATTAGTGTGACGTCATCACGAGTCTTGACTTCGACTGAGGGCCGCGGTAGCTCAGTCGATAGGGTGTTGAACTCTTGATAGCAAGGGTGTGGGTTCGAATTCCGCAATCGGCGGCATTACCGGGTCCACCCACGACCAATCGGCATGAGGGGTTGGCGACGCTATATGACCTAGCAGTTGAATTCGTCGTAAAAGGTCCTAAGACGACTATGCCTGCTAGGGGACTGGTGGTCTAGGGGTAAGATGCTCGTCTCACAATCGAAAGATTGTGGGTTCGAGTCTCACCTGTCGCTACTCTTCGCCCGCGACCAATCGGCGTGAGAGATTGGCGACGCTATACGACTCAACAGTCGACGTGAAGTAAAACCAATAACCAACTATGCCTGCTACACTCCACTGTGTAAAAACAGTGGATTGCATTTAATGCACTGCAGTTGCACGGCAGTTAATTGGATGACACTGCAGCAGGCTGTGTCGTCGTCGGTGTTCATACAGCTGGATTTGAGCTGGATGTTAACTGAAAAGTTATGGCACGTTCACTGGGCTATGCAATGTGAATGTTGTGTGTTGATGTGAATGTATGTCATGTACGTGAGAGATAATGTGTGAATGTATGTGAGTGCTCGTCGTAATGTTAATAACTGAACACGTTGCTATTTCGTATGTTCCTTTGTGCGTTTTGCGATTCAGGATAGTTTTGCGTCGTGCCATGTGGTGGGAGAAGGAAGTCTAGTAAAAATATCAATGCAGTGTCAGTGATCGCCGTTCCGTAAATGCGAAACTAAAATTATGTTGCTGCGCATTGCACTGAAGCACGGCAGATGGACAATTTGACCGTTCGGTCGACTCGCCCGTAAACCCGAATTATCAATCGATTCGACGGGTGACGCGAATCGCCCGCACAGCTGAGCCCCATCTGTTAAATGTGTTATCCTGGCCAGCCGAAATCTTACCATGAATATTCCGCTGAAAACAGTCAACAGTTAAATGCAGGCTTCGAAGTACTGCCAAATCCAAGTGTCCATTCTGTAACGTTAAGTGACATGCGTCAAATATTACTTGTCAAACAAATATTTCAATAGTTCGGAGAGAGAGAGAGAGAGAGAGAGAGAGAGAGAGAGAGAGGGATGGATGGATGGATGGATGGATGGATGGATGGATGGATGGATGGATGGATGGATGGATGGATGGATGGATGGATGGATGGATGGATGGATGGATGGATGGATGGATGGATGGATGGATGGATGGATGGATGGATGGATGGATGGATGGATGGATGGATGGATGGATGGATGGATGGATGGATGGATGGACAGGTGGACAGGTGGACAGATTGACATGTGGACAGATTGACATGTGGACAGATTGACAGGTGGACAGATTGACAGATTGACATGTGGACATATTGACAGGTGGACAGATTGACAGGTGGACAGATTGACAGGTGGACAGATTGACAGGTGGACATATTGACAGGTGGACATATTGACAGGTGGACATATTGACAGGTGGACATATTGACAGGTGGGCATATTGACAGGTGGACATATTGACATGTGGACATATTGACAGGTGGACAGATTGACAGGTGGACAGATTGACAGGTGGACATATTGACAGGTGGACAGATTGACATGTGGACAGGTGGACAGGTTGACAGGTGGGTAGGTGGACATATTGACAGGTGTACAGATTGACAGGTGTACAGATTGACAGGTGTACAGATTGACAGGTGTACAGATTGACAGGTGTACAGATTTACAGGTGTACAGATTTACAGGTGTACATATTGACAGGTGTACAGATTGACAGGTGTACAGATTGACTGGTGTACAGATTGACTGGTGTACAGATTGACAGGTGTACAGATTGACAGGTGTACAGATTGACAGGTGTACAGATTGACAGGTGTACAGATTGACAGGTGTACAGATTGACAGGTGTACAGATTTGAAAGGTGGACAGATTGACAGGTGGACAGATTGACAGGTGGACAGATTGACAGGTGGACAGATTGGCAGGTGGACAGATTGACAGGTGGATAGGTATCTCTACCTCTAGATAGAAGATAGAGAGTGAGATAGAGAGTGAGAGTGAGAAAGATAAATAAACTGAAATATAGATCGTCATTTGACAGTCATCAATTTATTTGCGGTCCACATGGAAATGCTACTGATGGGTGAAAAAAGCTCGCCGCTGGTGTTGTTGCCTGACTGGGAATTCCACAGACTCGCCAACGTGGCTGTGCCTCGCCGCTGGTGTTGTTGCCTGACTCCGGACATTCCACAGACTCGCCAACGTGGCTGTGCTTCTTCGCAAATCCGCTCTAAATGGCGACTCTTCCGACTCCGAAGACGACGATGATTCGGCAGGCGATGGCCGTCAAAAGAAACGGAAGAAGCCTACCAAGAAAAACTCACCAAGGTGACTGGCTTACAAGTGAATTGGCTGTACATCTTCGTGCTTCTCTCGCTCCAAAATGTGTGGTTAGCCGCCCAGATCGGTTATGCACCTTTGTACTTTACCTCAATTCTGGTGCATGCTTGTTTTCTCATGATATAGTTTGGAAGAATGCCTTTGCAATTATGTGAAATACTTTGAATTTGAAGAATATGCCATACAACTCGGTACATCCTGCGGTTGGCCATTGCGTGCGGCAAGCGTTGCCTCGCGGTTGTCCTGCATTTATGGGCTTTCGCTCTCGTCAGGTCGGCTGCGAAGAAGAGGAAGTGTGTGCATGACATGAGCTCGGGCGAGGAGAGCGGTGTAGACTCGGCTGCCGACAACAGCGACGAGGACGCCAAGCCAATCGCCTCCGCGCTGGTGCCGCTCGAGCAGAACGACTTCGACCGTGAACAGCTGATGGCGTCCGACACCAGTGATCAAGGTAACGACACTGACCCATGCTGTTCTGACGACCGTGAACAGCTGATGGTGTCCGACACTATTGAACAAGGTAGCGACGATGACTTCTAGAAATTGCGGAGATGGGCTGCAGATACCGCCCCGCAAGATATCGAACACTAGCATAATAACATGATGCGTTAAGTGCTCGTGGAGGGTGTTCGGTGATGTCGATTCTGAGTTCGACCAATTGATACGTTAATTTCATTGTGTGTAAATGTGTTTTCCGTTATAACAACAAGCGGAGTTCGAATTACGTACATGTATTTGCGAGACGTGCGTTACGTAGCGGTATATGAAGTACATAGATGCTTGGTATGGCCGTTCGCAGTATGTGCATGCGGAGTAGGTGGAATTCATGTCGATACTGATTTGTGTATCTGTGATGGTTTCTCAGCTTCGGACGGGTCCAAATCCGAAAAGGACAACTCCGATCTCTCCCCGAGTGAAGATGACAAGAAAAAGAAGAAGAAGACGAAGAAACGCTCTAAGGAGGACGACGTCGAGAAGAACAGTGACGTGAAGAAGGAAGAAGGGGACAAGTCGGGCGATGAGCCTGAAGCAGGGGACGGATCCGGTCGCGGGTCGGCGACGGGGTCCGGCCACGACTCTGCCAACTCCCGGAACAGTGGAAAACCCAAGGTCAGGCTGGGTACTGCAGTCCGGGGGCCGGGACCAACACAAACTGCATGCATGGGAGGGGGAGGGTGCTCCGTCCTGGTAGCCTTAGGCAAGGGAAATCAGCAGTTGCTGGTCTGGAGACACCGTGGGAAGGTGAAGAGTAAGCGACCGAAGGGCGTCCGCGAGCTGCTCTGACACAATTCGAGGGCAGGTATCTTTTGAAACACGAACATGGGATGGCTTGTCAACAGAATGACCAACAGGATTATTGGCTTACATGAAGTGTCTATGGGGACACATTCGTGAATCAGATGCTTTCTCTTACTCTCATCAGAGCTGGATACAGCTTGCTTTCATTGCTTTCATTTCATTGCTTGATCACTTTCCACTGCAATACATTCATCACCCCTGCTTCTTTCAGAATCGTAAGAATGTTTCTTCCAAGATGCAAAAACTGCTCAGCGGCAAGCTCAGCGCCACGGACTCGAGCGAGGAGGACGAGAAAATGAAGGCCAAAATCCAGGCCAAGAAAGAGAAGGAGGCAGAAGCGGCGGCGGATAAGGACGCCGAGTCTGATGCCGTGTCAGAATTGGAGGCGGTGACCGACGGGCTACCGGTGCCTCTCACACTGTCGTCAACTGAGGACGAAGATGTGGTGGAGAAAAAACGGTCAGTTGTCTCGATCGCGCTCAAGCGTGAGCACTCCTTTCCAGCGGATCCTTGGAGTGATCCACTGGAAGCGTGATCACTCCATTCACTCCTTGATCCAATATTTTGGTACCCCACGTTGAGTTCTTGGCATATGGTCTGCTTTGTTTTTCCTTACGACCACTGGCGAACTTCCATGATAGCGAAGAGGTGATGCATGCATTAGCTATGGTACTTCCCGTTATTTAGGGGGCTGTAGCGTGCCATGATAAATCTGTAAATGGAGGAGGGGGAGGGTGAGTAAACCTTTGAACGGACGATGTGTCCCTCGGTGTCTGAAATTAGACCCCTGCTTCCGTCACGAAGTGCTAAATGGCAACATAAAAGCTATGTGCCTTATTCCAGTGTTTATGATTTCGTAAATATTGTACCGTGGCGAAATCATTCGTGAGCAAATAAAGCTAAGTTGTAATGAAGTTTTCCAACTTACCGATTTTGAAATCCTAACCTCGAATGAAGTAGGAATTCCTTGTCAACAAGGTGATGTATAATCGCCCTGACACCCTCCGTCCGCAATTAATCGGACCCTTCACTGCGCATGCTGAAAGGGGCCTAGGTACACGTATGTCGCATTTCACAGCCAGGATCATTTTAAGCCTTTGAAAGTGCATTGCTTCTCTTGCCCCACCCTCCCCATTCCATTCCATTTCACAGACTGCCTCCTGTTCTCTCTCTCTCTGCGTTTCAACCCGTGCACTTTCTCTGCTCAGCTCACCCCGCAAGAAGCGCCTCGTTTTGGCCGACTCCGAGTCAGGGTCCGACCAGTGTGTCGTCCTGTCGGACGACGACGACGACGACGAGTCGGCCGGGCCGTCGTCCAAGAAGCGCGGACACTCCTCGTCCTCGCCGGACTCATCCGAGCGTAGCTCAGACGATTTCGTCCCGGCCAAGAAGACCCGGTCGCGCGCGCGACTGAAGCGCATCCGGCGCATGAGCGACGACAGCCGCTCGTCAGACAGCAGCGACGACAGCGACGAGGAGCAGAAGGACTCGCAGGTGAGCGTGACGACCGGCGGCCAACGCTTGCCTGGGTGGGCCAAGGATTGAGGCGATGCAGCCTACCTAGGGGTACTATGCACCGCCGCCTGAAGCAGCAGGCGTCGTTGCAGATTGTCACCGGTGTGCGTATTGCTTGTCAACTGTCAGCCGAATACTTCTGAACAGCGCTGGCGCCGTTATGCGTGCACAGGGTAACTGTCACGCCAGTAAACTGACAAATGTGCGTAGAGCAAATGCACGCATGGCAGAATGTACGAATGCAATGTGGCTAAATGATCTACCATGGTCGGTGCGCCCTAAAACCCAAATCACACGAATGCAATGTGCTTACGACAGATGTATGTACCCAATTCTACATAAGCGATTTGCATACCCAATTGTAAATATGCGAGTGTATGTTATTAGGCTTAGGGGCGCATCAGCGCGTGGGTTACTTGGCGCCGAAATTAATATACGCGGACGTATATGTACATATAGTGTATGTGTGGAAGAGTATATGTACCTAAGGCCATGTACGCCTTACGTACATGTACGTATACATGTACGTACATTTATACGTATGTACGTATGAATGTACATGCATACGTAGAAGCAATATTTTTTGCTTGACCTTGAGGAAATCGTGTTGCTAGCTGGATTAACATCCCCAGAAAAAAACGCATTCAATTCCTGCGAAGGCACTGGGAAGCCTGAGCGGTAAAGTAATACATACACGTAGCTTGCAAAGTTCACATTCTGCTCGTCCGAGAAGCTCAATTTTCGTTAGTTTCGACCTGATGTTTGGGCATGACCTGATCTGACTCCCATCTGTAACCTGCGACCTGATGCGGACGTGTCCTGTGATTTCGCTATGACCCGCGGCCTGTTTCGCTCCTCAGGGCACTCCCGGGAAGGGCGGCAGGAAGAACATCCGACATATTCGAGAGGCCGAGGTTTCCACCAAGCAGGCGGCTCAGGCCGAACAGGAGCGGCGAAAGCGAATCGAGGAGAAGATGAGCAAGGTGAGTCGTCCTGGTTCTGTGTCATCAACGTTATGCTTTTTTTTGTTAATGTCCCTACCAATTAACAGGCAGACGCGAGTGCCCTTCCTTGCCTGTGTGACCTAGTAGCACGTGTCGGAAGGTTTGTTACGTGGCTAAGTGGACCAGTGATGGGCGCTAAATGACCTACCATGGTCGATGTGCCCTAAAACCCAAATCACTCACTCACAAGTGGACCAGTGAGAGCCAGGCCGTGATGCATTTGTGTGCGTTTTTAGAGCAATGTTTGACAAGAGGACAGGAACAGAATATTCCAGCTGACCTAGTGTTTGCTATTTGTATGACACGGAATCGACTGTCAAGGCAGTGAACGAGTACTTGGGAAACATCTCATGCAATTCACTTGAAGGCAATTCATTGTTGGTACTAAAAGAAAATGCTCGCGTTTTTTTCAGACATCCTTTTCACATGTAAATTGGTCATGAATTTCTCATATCAGTCAAATTACTCAATGTTTCGACCCTGGTTTATGCGTTAGACCTATGGCTCTCTTTGGAAAACTGGAACTGTTGCAACTGCTCACGCATGGCCAGCATCAAGGTGGTGCAGTGTCATCAGAATCTAACTTCCGTGCCAGGAGTTATTAGAATGACATTTTTCGTAATATCGCTAATAAGTGGAGCCCCTTTCAACCTGATATCGCTGCGTGCAAGAGATGATATGCTGATTTGCAGTCACGGCGAGAGAGGGGATCCGATTGGTCATACGGTATTGACGCTGCTGATGTACTGCCATTTACTGTTTTCTATCCGCTGGCACCAACGCATCAGCGCTATGATTTGTTGGTACGATATTTCGCAATGTATTAATTACGTGGCCTTTTTACTCCTGTACATATTCCACTTGGTGAGATCGTGTTGAATGTATGGAACTGTATTACGATAATGTGTGCGATGCATGCTCAACTTTGACGGAAATCTTGGCGGTTTTCAGTATAATGAGCTGTTCAGCAAGGAAGACGATTCTGAGGAACCGGAAGCGCTGACAAAGCTCGTGCTCGACTTTGACACAGAGACCAAAAATCCATTGGTGTCGGTGCACAAAAACTTCGTCAAGATCCTCAAACCCCACCAGGTACTTGCATGAAAGTTATCGATAATGTTTATGGCCACTGCCGGATCCAGGGGTGGGGGGGGGGAGAGGGTCATACTTGCCTTGTCACACTCCTCTCCTGCCAACTTGAATAAAATGTTTGCGAATATCCGAAAGACGTATTTGGGTGTGTATGCGTGTGCTTGTGTTGTACGGTTGGTGGGCGGGGTTGGGCTGTGCATGTTGCGTGCGTAGATAGGTTTGGTCAGTGTGCCTGACCTAATTGGTTGGCAGGGTTGGGCTTTGTAATATACATGTGTCGTGTGGTGAATATAATTTGGCGGTGTGTACTGCACTAGTATATTGGGCTGCACAGTCAACTCTGGCTGCAATAGTCACTGAACGCGTGTGTTGTGTTCGACGGGTTCGTGTTGTGCGTGCGCACAGCATATACCATCAATAAAGTCGGAATGCAATATGCAAAGGACAAACGCGCACTGAAGCGGTCTTCGCTCAGCCATTAGCACTGCGGCTGGACTCCGCAGTGGACTCTGTACAGCAGTGGCTGACTGTTGCGTTCGTTGCGCAGGTGGACGGTGTCAAGTTCATGTTCGACTCGACCGTTGAGACGGTGGCGCGTCTCAACGACGAGGAGAACTCACAGAGCGCCGGCTGTATCCTGGCTCACTGCATGGGGCTCGGCAAGACGCTGCAGGTCGGTCATCCGCTCGTCTGCGCTTACCGTGGCAGGCCCCTGGCATAACAGGTCCCTTGGTACGGCGATGTTCGAGACATCGAATTCGTTCTGCGCTTGAACCAAATCGAGACTACAGAGGAAACATGCGCTTTTATCTGGCGCACTCGGGAATGATGTGCGACTTGAGGCATGAACTACCAGACTTGACGCCGTCACAAACGCATTGTTCTTGGCGGGTAGCTGCTGTGTTTAGCATTGTAACACATTCCTTTCCGCGCAGCTATTGGTGGATGACTGCTGTATTTAACATTGTAACAAATTCCTCCCCACGCAGTTATTAGTAGATAACTGCTGTACTTAACATTGTTACAAATTCCTCCCCATGCAGTTATTGGCGGATAACTGCTGTATTTATCATTGTAACAAATTCCTCCCCGCTAATTTGCATCCTACATCGTTGTCATGAGGTGTGGGTGAAGGTGGTAGCGGTTCTGTCTGCTGCGGGACATGTGGCGGCAGTTGGGTCAGCAGCCGCCAGATGGCAGTAACTGCCATTTACCCGACAGGTGGTAGTGCTGCTGCACACGCTGCTCGAGAGCCCTGAGACGCGCCAGAAGTTGGCCTGCGCGCTGGTCGTCTGTCCCAAGAACACAGTGCAGAACTGGGTGCGTGAACTGAAAACCTGGCAGAAGAAGTGCCGCGTACCGGAGGTGGACGTCATAGACATCACATTGTGAGTGGCTTTCCCCGGCAGGGATACGCCTCTGTTACTCTGCCATGGGCAGAATCAATAGGCTTCTGTGGATCTCAGTGTAAGTTATCTTCCCCGGCAGGGATACGCCTCTATTGCTCTGTCATGGGTAGACTTAATAGGCTTCTGTGCATCTCAATGTAAGTGACCTTCTCCGGCAGGGATATGCCTCTATTGCTCTGCCATGGGCAAACTTAATAGGCTTCTGTGCATCTCAATGTAAGTGACCTTCCCCGGCAGAGATCGCCTCTATTGCTCTGTCATGGGCAGACTTAATAGGCTTCTGTGCATCTCAATGTAAGTGACCTTCCCCGGCAGGGATACGCCTCTATTACTCTGTCATGGGCAGACTTAATAGGCTTCTGTGCATCTCAATGTAAGTGACCTTCCCCGGCAGGGATACGCCTCTATTGCTCTGTCGTGGGCAGTCAACAGGCTTCTGTGGATCTCAATGTAAGTGGCATTCCCCGGCAGGGATATGCCTCTATTGCTCTGTCGTGGGCAGAGTCAACAGGCTTCTGTGGATCTCAATGTAAGTGACCTTCCCCAGCAGGGACTCGCCTCTATTGCTTTGTCGTGGGCAGACCCAGATAAATGTCCCCGGCATTTATACGCCTCTATCACTCTGTCATTGACACGGGATTAATTTCGTCACCGAGCATGGACTTGGCGATTTGGCGAACCTTCGATCGAGCCTGCCAGAGGTCGCACAAAGCGAGTCGATGTGTGTTTCCCTGTAGAACTGCGCGACACACAACACTATTAATATCACCATGCCATCTACACCGGAAATTACTTTCGAATGCCAATTGATATGAGTTTGTTAACTTTTTCCTGTTCGCCAGCAAGTCGTCTTTTTTTGTCCCTTCATTTTTGGAACTGGTCATATTGCATTATCTTCCTACATTCTTCTGGCTGCATATGTGGGCTAGTTTGCAGAGCTAGTTTCGCAAAAAAGCCATATCCTCACGTCTTGTGCAGTTGATGACGTTCTTGTTGTTCCAAGTTGTTCCATAATAATTTTGGTAAACCTAACTAGTGTATTAATCCTACCGAGGTCTAGTAATATCAGCTCTTCGTACAAAGGTAGTACGCTGCCTGTTTTCTGCGTCTTTGCTTCTATTTGGATCGTTTCACGACCACGATTAAGAGAAAGGAACAGGGGGAGGGGGTGCTGGAGTCAGCTTGTCTAGCTCTATCCTATTCTAGTGTTGTTCGATGGTCGCTGATTTGCTGATTTGATGACGTCACAACTGACGTGAGCCAAAGCTCCCACCGTGCTTTCGCCATTGATGGAGAATTAGTATGCGACACGTGAAAAAACATGATACCCTCCAGTAGCTTCATATCCTGGTGGGTGCTGGGAAAGCCGTGCGTTGAATAGCGAGCGATCTCTCTGTGTTTAGGACGCCTCGAATGTGTGTATATGAGTAGCATCGTAACCGAAGGAGCCACCAGCTTCCAGCTACAGCTGGGCAGCCACATCGTAAGGTGTTGGGCTTACTTGTTCTTATTGCAAATGATCCAGTTGTGGTCTTGCACCTGGGAGTCACTCCATCAGAATACGGGACCCAGTGTGCCCGATCACCCGCTCCACTGCACAGTTCACCTACGTCACCCAATCCATGTTCAGTTCATTACACCAGACTGATTAGGGTCACCAGGTTGGACGTCCTCTATAGTTCAAGCTTGACCATCGGAGGGATCGATTTTCTGGACATTTATTTTCCAGCACATTGTCATGGGCGCAAAATGACCAATGCAGTCGACGCGCCCTAAAGCACAAATCCACCACCACCCAGCACATTGTCAGGCACATTTTTATGCGACCAGAACTGTCGATTACATCTTACGGTTATCTGTGTTATACACTCCGCACGTGATACTGTTTTCTTTCTGCGTGCGTCACCCCTTTCAGTTTTCTTTCTACTTGCCACACCCAGTTTTCTTTCTACTTGTCACTTATGCCGGTGCAATTTCGCTTCCACCTACCTTCTCCCCCGGAATTGTTTGATTTCTTCCCGTACTCCAGCCCCCGGAGCGGTCCTATCAACGGGGTCGATGGGCCCTAATGCCCCCGGCAGCGCTTCACGCGCTCCCGCCCTCGGAGGAGTCTTGCTTTCACCCGCCTCGACTGACGGTGCGTCCCCCGCCCAGCCGCAAGGACAACTACGAGCGGTCGTTCGAGCTGGAGCAGTGGCGAACCGAGGGCGGCGTGTGTGTGCTCAGCTACGACATGTACAAGCGCTTCACCGGCACCGGCGGCAAGAAGGGCTACAACAAGAAACAGCTGGACCGCTTCCAGAAGGCGCTCGTCGATCCAGGTTGGTGCGACGCCGTTGACTCGGATGTTCGCGGTGCGCCGAATGCCGGGCTCCGAACGGTCGATCCAACGAGTTCGGGCTGCAAAGATGGGGAGCCGAAGGGCGATATCAATCGTGGATTTGGTATGGGAAATTATCATATAAGTATGTGTATAGGACCTTCTCATAAAATGCGCAATAGTATCTTGGCGATTGTGGAAATGCGTCCACATGATGGAGGTAACATACTGGTAACTCCCTCACAGGCCCTGACTTCGTGGTGTGTGACGAGGGTCACCTGCTAAAGAACCCACGCACGGCCGCCTTCAAGAGCCTCAACCAGATGAAGTGCAACAGGCGCGTCATTCTCACTGGAACACCTCTGCAGAACAACCTGCGCGAGTGTGGGTAACGCAGGACAGCCTGCGCGAGTGTGGGTAACGCAGGACAGCCTGCGCGAGTGTGGGTAACGCAGGACAGCCTGCGCGAGTGTGGGTAACGCAGGACAGCCTGCGCGAGTGTGGGTAACGCAGGACAGCCTGCGCGAGTGTGAGTAACCCAGTACAACCTGCGCGGGCATGGGTAACGCTGAAAACCCCCGCTAAGGTGAGTCATGTCGTAGTCCCAATTTGCTCAGATAGTTGACAGGCGAGTAGATATAGTCCGCCTCCATTGGGGCTCGTTCGCCGTATCCGAGCCGTTGAAGCAGTCAAACTGAAGCTTAATGATGTTTCTTTACAACTTCTTCACGTACCGTGTAAAAATGAAGTTCTAGCGTATCAAGAATGCGTCTAGAGCAAGGCCTTGTGGAGGCTTTTCGGCCATGTTTGCGTTTCCCTCGATTTCTCACTGCGCGCGTTTGTTTTTCCGTGCTAACTTTGAATGCTGAGGTTTCATGTAAAATCGGGTGGTTATTTAGTTCTTATGTAGTTAGTCTTTGTAGGTTTAACATTTCGAGAAATCAGAGGTGTGTTAAGGATGAAAATGTGCCGGGGAAATTAAGGTGTCTCGTAAATTGCTGTGCATCACTATATGAGTAAAGCAGTCGGCGCGTGGTGAAAGCCAATAACCTACCAAGCAATGCTGTGACGTCGATACATATATACGAGATATGGAGTTTTGGAGTGTTCTTGTGATTATCGGTGCTTTAGGTAAGACACCATTGGTCTGGCACGGCTGACCGTTGGCATGATGTGCTGATTGCTGAATTTCGCTTTTATGCACTTGGTTTTTATCAATTGCTTCAGAAACTTAGTGGCAAACCAAGGAAGGAAATTTTGGAATGAGAATGTAAAGGTTGATTTTGGGTGAACTTCAGCGTTGACTCGTTTAGTGCTTAGATGTAGAGATCATCGCATCCGTCTTGCAACCCGAGCCTGCCGACCGCGTGAACTCCTAATTTGCCGCGACCTTTTGGGATTGAGAGTGGCGACGTTACACAATCAATTAGCTGAATACATCGCAAGAGAAATGAAAGCGACCCACGTCCTCCACAGACCACACGATGGTGGAGATCGTCAAGCCGCGCCTGCTTGGGAGCGAGTCCGAGTTCAGCAACCGCTTCATCCGTCCCATCGAGAACGGCTCGGCGGTGGACGCCATGCCGCGCGACGTGAAGCTGATGAAGCGCCGCTCGCACGTGCTGCACAAGCTGCTGGACAGCGTCGTTCAGGTGTGTGTCGGCGCCGCTGGGACGTGCTGCACAAGCTGCTGGACACAGTGTCGTTCAGGTGGACGTCAGCCAAGGGCGGCCTTAGCCTCGCCTGTGGCTGCCCGTGCCGGGCTCGATGTACCCCGCGGTCAATGTCAGAGCCCGGATGGGCTACCACCAGACTTGTGGCGGGAGTCGTTCGGGTTCCTGGGATCGTTGCTGAAAATTGGTGTCGTGTGTTCAACGTCGGGATGCTGAATGCCGTGGCTGTTTTGGGTGCTGTGCCGTCCGACGGCTGTAGGGAAGCTGTCCGTGTTAGTTTCTAGTATCCTTTATGAACATTTTCTTCTTCCTGTGTTGAGGGGTTTCGGTGGGGCGAGAGGGGATATTTAGTTATCATATCGTCACCGTCTATTACCATCTATGGCGGCCATTTGACCCTGTTTGGCGCCTGTGTCCACCACCAGAGGCATGTCCATGACGGCGACATCTCTGGACCCCCAGCCCGGTGACTCGGCCGCTGTCTGTGGATTGTAGTGAAACAGTGACAGACATGTCTGCCAAGTTTCAACCACGTCCCACGCTGCACCAGGGCCGGAAATATAAGACCTTTCTGGACTTGAAGCTCCAGAGATGGCAGCTGGGAACCTAAATGGTTGCGCGTTAGGAAGTTGTGTCAAGGTTGCCCGAATGGCCTGACTGGTCACCGCACGGCTGTTCGCGTGGGCCGTCGGTCGGGTCGGGTGGTAGTTTGACAGGGTATTGTTCAACACTGCTCTTCTAATTGCGCACCCAGTAATGTCCGTTACTCCCGGCCCTGCACGACTGTCCCCGCCGAGCGACCAGCCGCCGGCGTCTGACGCTTCCGCGCGCCGCACAGCGGCGCGACTACAACGTGCTGACGCCGTTCCTGCCGGCCAAGCACGAGTACACGGTGCTGGTGAGCCTGAGCGACGTACAGCGGCGCCTCTATAGCGCGTACCTGGCGGGCGCCTGCCAGGGCGGGGTGACGCGCCGCGTGCTGGCCGACTTCCACGCGCTCAGTCGGGTGTGGACGCACCCGCGCTGCGTCCAGATGAAGGATGAACAGGACGAGGCCGCCGACGACATGGTGAGAGGAAAAAGAAGAAGAACCTTGGGTTCTTTTACGACGCATTCAACCGTTAGGTCATACAGCGTCGCCAACCTCTCATGCCCATTGGTCGCGGGTGGACTCGGTGATACCGCCGGTTGCGAGATTCGAGTGAGTGAGTGTGTGAGTGAGTGAGTGAGTGAGTGAGTGAGTGAGTGAGTGAGTGAGTGAGTGAGTGAGAGCACACGGGTACGATGCTCGTCTCCCGACCGAAAGGTTGCGGTTGCAGTCCCACCTGTCGCCGCTCTTCGCCCGTGACCGATCGGAGTGAGAGATTGGCGACGCTGTATGACGAAAGCAGCCGACGCTTCGTAGAACCGGTAGCTGATCAACTAGGTTGGATGGTGATGTGGTGAGGCTATGGGTACCGTGGTGGGGGCTGGTGGTGTTATGATGGGAATAGAGGCGATGTGGTGTGACCGGGGTAGTGAGATTAGATGCGTAATTGATAGAGATGCCACACGTGTAAACAAGTGAGATCAGGTACAATATGATGTGGTGATGCAGAAATTGTGGCAATAGCAGGCGGGACATGGCGAGACAATACCAATCGGAGGAAGAGCTGTATTTGGGATGTTAATTGAACGCATAGTGACGAACCCAATTTGATGTTGCCACTGGTCAGCCAATCAGTGTACGGAACCAAGGTTTTGCGACTGAGCCATGTCTTTCCTATGGCTTGCTGCAGAAGCAGGAGAAGCTGGCCATGGATAAGTTTGTGGCGGACGGCAGCGATACATCGTCTGAGGATGAAACCTCAGATAAGGAAAAGGCCAGTGGCGACGAGAAAGCAGGTGTGTGCCGGACCTGACCTGTGTTGGCGCAGATCATCCTCAGATTGGCAGTGTGTGTGTGTGTGTGTGTGTGTGTGTGTGTGTGTGTGTGTGTGTGTGTGTGTGTGTGTGTGTGTGTGTGTGTGTGTGTGTGTGTGTGTGTGTGTGTGTGTGTGTGTGTGTGTGTGCGTGCGTGTGCGTGCGTGCGTGCGTGCGTGCGTGCGTGCGTGCGTGCGTGCGTGCGTGCGTGGACAAGCTGAATCTGCATTCGTGCTGGTGATATTTATATATGTACATATATATATATATATATATATATATATATATATATATATATATATATTAGTGGTGGTATTCTAAAGGTTACCAAGGTTTTCGAAGATCTACGACACTCATATTGACGAACACGAGGCTTAATTGTCGATTGCCCAATATCTTGCCCAATGTACATTCACGAAGCCCAATTATCAGGTATGCAGATGTATATCTGTGTGTGGTCCGGCAGACGGCCAGACCGAGGAGTCTCAGAACGAGTGGTGGCACTCGTGCATCCCCAATGGCGTCCAGCTGGACGATATCGAGCTCAGTGGCAAACTCACCCTGCTCAACGAGGTGCTCATCAAGTGCGAAAACATCGGCGACAAGCTGTAAGTGGTCGTATGCTGTTGCTCTGGTCCTTAACGACTCATAAATTATTTAGCGCTCTGGCGAGCAACATTTTATTTCAGAAATAATAAAAACACAGTCGAAAGTTACTTTGCTCTTGGTGTATATTCGGGTACAACCCTTCGTCAAACCACAAAAAAAATATGCAATCTTATTTTTATGCAATCTTATTCTATTATAGATTGCTTTTTGTGGTTTGACGAATGGCTGTGCCCAAATATACACCGAGAGCAAAGTAACTTTCTACTGTATTTTCTAATCATCAAGAAAGGTCATCGCATAATATTCACGAAATGAAATGTGCATCGCCAGAGCGCTAAGCAATTTATATAACTGCTCGTTTTTTATGGGTTGACGAAGAGTTGTGCCCGAATATACACCAAGAGCAAAGTAACTTTTGACTGTATTTTCTAATTATCAAGGAAAGGTCATCGTATAATATTGATAGGTATATATATATATATATATATAGATATATATATATATATATATATATATATATATATATATATATATATATATATATATATATATATCATTGCTTTTTTGTGGTTTGACGAAGGGTTGTACCCAAATATACACCAAGAGCAAAGCAACATTTGACTGTATTTTCTGATCATCGAGGAGAGGTCATCGTATACTATTGCTGAACGACTCGTGTTGAACAACTCATATAGTGTATGGAACACGTGACCTACCCGAGATGTACTATTCGAGCTGGCTTATTCAGTGGTACCATGGGTCTCGTGGAACCGTCGGTTTTGTGCCTCCAGGTAGGGTTAGCTTGTGTTTTTTGTGCACCGTATGCAACTGTCTGCATCCCTACGTAACGTTGTGTTTTGCGTCGCCTGGCTGTTGTTTTTTTGTCCGTCCCCAGTGGTTTTGAGTTTTGCCCACTCGCTACATCATCGCCGCATCTGGTGGTGAATGAATGTCCATCCTACTGCCAGTTCCAGGCTGCTGTATACTATCTTCATTTCCGCTCCACACGTGACGCCCGGTTTTGTTTTTGTGTTCCAGTCTGGTGTTCAGTCAGTCGCTGTTCACGCTGAATCTGATCGAGGAGCACCTGGAGCGCCTGCACAAGGAGATGCAGAAGAGCAGGAGCGGCAAGGAAAAGCACAGGTCCCACGTGTACTTCGGTACGTGGCGAGACGGCCACGATTACTACCGGCTCGACGGGAGCACTCCTGAGGACCGTCGCCAAATGATGTGCGACCGCATCAACAAGGCGTCCAACCAGAGGTTAGCGGCGACGTCGCCCCGCCCCGAAAACCGTCAGTCGTTCTGCTGGCTGCTTCTGTGGTTCGAATGAAGTCACGGTTGTTTCTTTAGCGTTGTCGTTCGTCTGAGTTGCATGCTTGCCAGTATTGTGGTGCTGTATCAACGGTGGATTCCGATGTGTTTGACCGCGTCTCTATGGATCCGATGTGATCTCTCCGATGTCAGAGCCCCCCGACGAGGCACCACCTTTCCGTGGTGGGGGATATTGCGTGCCCCAAGGATCCGGCGGCCAGTCCACCAGGAAGCCAAGGAGGGGCCGGACTGAGAGTGCCTCACTCTTCCTCCAATCCATACGCTCCCATTCCAATGACCATCCCAGCTCAACATCCATGTCCTTCACCTTGCCCTGCAACACCAACTATCCCTACTATGAGCAGGTAGGACAACTTCCTCGGTCCTGCCCTCCAGCTCAGTTTTATCGGGGTAGTCGCGCCCCCTCGGCCCGCCCCCCGGGGTTGACGGAGTCTTGGAGGCTGAATTCCCACGTCACACGGTGCCAGTTGCAACGGGGGGACCAACACGCCTCTTTGGTCCCGATATCCCGGAGGGGCGAGCGGGCCCGTAGGGCCCCATACGGGTCAAGGGGCTGGTCGCCTCGGGCCGGTGACCTGGGTTTCTTCCCAGTGTCTGCCGGCCCGGCCGGCTGGGGTCAAGGGATGGGCGGCGCTGGATCCCGGTCGGGTGAGTCTCTCTCCCGGCCGGGTGATGGCGTCGCCTGCCCCGTATAGCTCCACGGACGTCTGGCATCCTCCCGTTCTCGGGGCACAGGCGCCCCCCCCCCCCGCCAGTAGGGCCCCAGCGTGGTGGGACGTCCGCGGGGCCGAACACAAGCAACAACGCATGGCAACTCAAAACACAAAAACCCTCCCTGGTCCACGTGATAGTGGCCAGAACACGAACCCGACCATTAATGACCAAATTAACCGATCTGCGAATGGTGGAGCGACAAGGATTCCTTCCCCCCGCATTCTTTTTTCGAAGCCGCTGAGGGGACAAGGCAACTGGCCTCTCTCTCCCCATTCCAGCGACGAGATGGCTGTGGTCGTTTTGGACATATCAAGCGATGTGAGAAACTTATAGATGGTGGTTTAGAGGTTGAGTTTGAACGCACGGAGGAGGCGAATGAGCACTGATGGCGAACGAATTTGTGTACTCTGCTGGAGACCAGCAGTGGAGAAAGACGTTGACAATACCCATGACTGTGAAAACACAGTGAACGAAAAACCACTCGAAGGGACTAATTAACTGTTTCGATTTAAGAGGTGTTAGTGACGCTGAAATTACTGATGGTCTGGCAGACGATGAAGTTATCCAGCCGAGGAGAATTAGTGTGAAGAGAGGCTAGGAGGTGCAGCCCACAGACAACATAATCTTGACTTTTAGTTCTATGGAATTACCTGAATCGATCCGTGTCGGGTACATCATCGTTAAGGTCAGGAGGTTTGTCCCCAATCCCATGCGGTGCTTTCGATATCAAAAGTATGGCCACACAACCCAATTCTGCCGTAACCGTCCCGCATGTGGAAGATGCGGATCATCTGAGCATGCTACGGATCAATGCAATGCTGAATCACCTTGGTGTGTAAATTGTGGTGAGGGCCAGCGTGCACATAGCACATTCGATAGGGCATGCCCTGCATATAGGAAGGAGAGTGAAATTTGGATTAAGTGTACCCAAAATGTGTCTTTTCGAGAGGCTCGAGATTTGTATGATAAGGATCCATCCCAAGGTTACCTATGCAGCAAAGGTGGCCGGCCGCCAAGCTAGAACTACTCTGGCAGACACACAACACACACAGCCCAACGTCTCTGACCTGATGCACAACTCACGACTCTTCTTCGATCTTTCGGAGTGCCCCTTGCTTCGCCCGCGAGACCAGGGCAGCAAACCCAACATGGCGCCGAGGCGACCGAAGTCCCACCCTGTACGAGTGTATTCCCCATTCGCCCATCTGAGGCCCCCTCTCATTCAATCCCCGAGGGTGGGAAATGGACTCTGGTCCAACGGTCCAAGAGGCCCCCTGTCCTTTCCACCCAATCCGAACCCCTCCTCATTTTCATCGTCACCTACCTCGAAATCCCCCCCCCCTTCCACTACCCATCCGCCCTCGAACCTCCTCTCTCCTCCCACACGCCCCACCACCACCTCCAAATCCATCCTCTCCACCTCCTCCCTACCTGAACCTTTTCCTCTTCCCGTGAGCCAGGCCTCGCCCCCACCCTCAACCTCTGCTTCTGCTTCTGCATCGCCGTCCCGTAATACGCATCGCCCCAGCCACATACCTGATATCGACCTGCATTACCGAGAAGCCGAGAGGCGCGCCCGCGATGCTAAGCGGGCGCGGCTTGCACAGACGGAGAGGACACGAGCGAAGGCCCGCCAAGTCTTCGCCAAAGCTCCTCACCCAAGGCCTGCCACCCCATCGCCGCGAAGGCGGGTTGAGGGACCGGCGGTAGCGCAGCCTAACGAGATGGGCCCTCCTCCGCCTCCCCTAGGCTGGGCCCCCAGAAGCGAGGCTTGCCGGCGTCTGGCTCTCCGCCGGGCCATGGATCGCCGAGCTCCCGCCCCAGGACCCAGTCTCTTGGACCGGGTGGAGATATGACCTCTAAGTCATCAGCGATCCCCTCGCTCGGGGGAGGACTGAGATAAAGTTTTTAAAAAACGCACGTTATCCATCATAGTCATTGCTGACTATTTCATCCATCTGTTATACCTGTACGTGTTCATACTTTGACTCCTTACTGTTCCTAACCTAGTGAACCCTGGTCAACAAGCAAAATGCCGTCTTTATTTTTACAGTAGAATATGCGTGGCTTTAGGTCAAATTTCACTGACCTACAAATAATTGTATCTTGTCGCAACCCCACTGTTGTATGTCTCCAGGAGACTAAACTGTCTGTAAGCGTGCAATGCACCATTAAAGACTATTCTGTCTTTCGGAAGGATGTCTTGTCTGCCGACACAATTGCACATGGTGGCGTTATTTTAGCTGTCCACCACAGTGTTCCAGCGCAGCACCTGCTGCTACAGACACCGCTCCAGGCTGTTGCTGCACGTGTGAACGTCGACCGCCGTGCAATAACAGTTGTTTCATTATACGTGCCACCGGGGGATGGGGACGAGTGGTCTAGGGGTAAGATGCTCGTCTCACAATCGAAAGATTGTGGGTTCGAGTCTCACCTGTCGCTACTTTTCGCCCGCGACCAATCGGCGTGAGAGATTGGCGACGCTACATTACTCGACGGTCGACGTGTCGTAAAACCAATAACCAACCAACCACCGGGGGATGCTTTCCCCTCGGCACAGCTTAGCCTGTTAATGCTGGAGCTCCCTCCACATGTTTTACTCATTGGAGATTTCAACTGCCACCACAGTGTGGAGATGTGACTCCACCAACACTCGTAGACGTTTTTTTAGAACGTTTTATCGATGCCGAGTCGTTGTGTCTTTTAACACGCGCCCTGGAGGGCCTCTGAAAATTACGCGCACTGGAGGGGGCGGCGGGTTCCGTCCCCCCCCCCTAAGATCTCGGCTCCTATTAAAGCTGGAGTAACGAAATTCACAGGGTGGATGGGTACGGTAGTGAACTCTATTGTGTGCAAATTTCATGACCTTAGGTCAATATCTTCAAGGTCAAATGAAGTCACGTCAAAATTTTCTTGTTTTGCGTGGCTTGGCTTGTCATTGCTATGGATCGCTGTGATTGTGTTTAAATGCTCCAAAATTGGCATAGGTGGTGTTTTGGACATTACTAATGATGCAATACAGATGCTAGACCTGGCATTTGACCTCAGGTCACCTATGTAGCAGCACTTTATCAGGTCAGTTACCTGTTGCAGTTACCGGAACCGGGCCGCCCGCCCGACTGCTCCGTCGGGCAGCTCGGCGCAATCGGCGCAATCGGCTTAGCAAAGAAAGGAGTGAAATACATGAATAAAGTATGGAAACGCTTAGGTACACAATGACAAACAGTAGTTTTCAGAAGGTGTAGGGAGTAACATGCAAAGCGACATCAATCGCATGACAGTCATTTGCATTTATGACAACGTTCCAGTTGACCAAGTTTGGTTCCATTAACTTGTCATGAACTTGACCTCGGTGGCCTAACATGACCTTGAAACTATATAGCATAACAATATACGTCAAACAAGTCCCTAGTGTTGCCAAGAACACTTCCCTTTTGCCAATATACGGGAAGCGCATCAGCGCTGATTTTTGTGGTCTGGCGCTACGAAATGTTTTTACTTTAACTGGAAAACAAAATCGGCCGATTTCCGTTTTTCTTGCTTTAAACGACGCGCCGGACACTGGTAATCAGGTATGCAAAAATAGCGTATATCGACCGGTAAAATCTGGAATTATGTACGAAAAACCGGAGGGGTGGGCGGATTTCGCCCCCCCCCCCCCCTCCAGTGCGTGTGTTAAATGACTGTTCGCCAACCCATTTTACTCTTCCTTCCGGGAGCACATCTGCTATAGATCTGAGTCTTAGTAGTCCGCAGATAGCTCAGAGCTTTACTTGGTCTGTGGCCGATGATCCGCTGGGAAGTGACCATTTTCCGGTCTGGCTTGAACACCAAACCTGTTCGAGTGTCGGTTCCTCCCGATTTCGCGACACGCGACTTTCCAGAGAGACTGGATCTTCGGTCCGTGATTTATTCTTCCGCCCTGCTCACTCCTCCAGCTCCAAACGAACAATGCCGCCACGCCCTTACTGTTTACCGGTTCCCATTTCCGCCGCAGGCGGCAGCACCTAATGGGCCGGTTAGGTCATCTAGTAGCACCGCCACCTAGCGGTATCATGCGAAACGGAACTTCATATTCAGCTCGCGGCATGCACACTCCAACAAAACCGAAACTGTTCTTGGTACTAGGCCCCAGCAGTGGCACTGTAGCAAAGCCAACTGGAGTGAGTTCGAGTCCAAGCTTGAAAATAAGCTCACTGTTGCCCCCAACAGCCGTCCACTCTCGGTGTCTGCTTTTACTTCAGTCATCGTCGAATCAGCCGCAGAATGCATTCCGAGGACCTCTGTGACACCTCTGCGTATCCCAGTGCCATGGTGGACGGACCAGTGCCGCGAGGCTATTCGCGCCCGCAAGCGTGCATTCAGGACTTTTAACCGAAAGAGTACCATTACAAACCTGATAATGTTTAGAAAATCCAGGGCTCATGCACTGCGCATCGTACGAGACGCCAAGCGAGCATTCTGGACGAAATACGTTGGCCAAATAAACCGCTCCACTCCCCTGACGGATGTTTGGTCTCGCATCAAGATAATATCCGGGCGCCACTGCTCGGCTCCATTGCCGGTTTTACAGATACGTGGGGAAACTATCATGAACCCTTCAGAAGTGGCCAACGAAATTGGGCAAGCCCTCGCAGAACGAAGCAAAGGCGGCAACACTGACTCCGACTTCCTGCGACATCGCCACCGCAGCAAAAAACCAAGGGTGTATTTCTCCACCTCGGAACAGCTTACCTATAACGAGCGACACGGCGAAGCTGTCCTCAGCAATTCGCTCCCTGAGGAATGTCTCCGAGGGTCAAGATTTAGTGCATAACCAAATGCTCCAACATCTTCCCCCATGCGCACGAGATAGTCTGCTGATTACTTTTAACTATCTGTGGGAGAACGACGAGTTTCCTGAGTCCTGGCGCGAAGCTACCATTATACCTGTTCTGAAACCGGGAAAGAGTGGGCTCGAGCCACTGCATTATCGCCCCATATCTTTAACTTCGTCGATATGCAAGCTGATGGAGCGAATGGTAAATGTTCGGCTGTGTTGGTACCTGGAAGACAAACATTTTATCAAATGCTCAGTGTGGTTTTAGAAAGAAAACCGAAGCACCATTGATTACCTCGTTACAATTGACACCGCAATCCGGGCAGCTTTCGCACAGCAGCGTCATGTTGGGGCTGTGTTTTTTAACATAGAGGTCGCTTTCGACACCACATGGCGACATGGAATTCTTATGAAGTTACGCAAGTATGGCCTGCGAGGCTCCATGGCTGTCTTTCTCGAAAACAAACGGTCGGTTTCGAGTCCGTGTTGGTGCGCACTTCTCGCGATGGTTCCAACAGGTAAACGGCATCCCCCAAGGCAGTGTCTTGAGTGTGGCCCTGTTCGCCGTTATGATCAACGATATCGGCTCTGTTCTGTCGCCGTCAATATCCCGTGCATTATTCGTCGACGACTTCACGATCTGGACTTCCAGCACTTCCACTCAAATAATGCAGAGACAGTTGCAGCTCTCTGTCGCCAGGCTCGAACGCTGGACGAAGCTGAACGGCTTCCGCTTCTCGACAACAAAGACGGTCGCCATGCATTCTTTCCGGCTTCGAAGCTCCTTATGAAGATCAAATTGTATGGCTCGGAAATTCTAACCGAAAAGATAGTCAAATTTATCGGTGTTTTACTCTTCAGCCGGCTAACATATGGGCGTCATTTCAAAATGCTTAGAGGTGGGTGTTTTAAGTTCATGAACGTCATGAAGGTGGTTGCACGAACATCATATGGTGCAGATAGATCAACCCTGCTGCAACTGTATCGCTCCCTGATTTTATCCAAACTCGACTATGCAAGTTTCGTATACGACGGCGCAGCTTTGACCATAAAACGAACACTGGACATAGTGCATCACACAGCACTCCGTATTATCACTGGTGCATTTCGCACCTCACCGACCGCCAGTCTGTTGGTGGATGCGAACGAAGCGTCGGGAACTGCTCGGCATGCGCCATGCTCTTAGGTTGCGTCAGTTCCTAAATCACCCAACATACCGTTCCGTGTTTTCGCGAAGCACTCTGGCTATGTTCAGAAGAAGACGGCCTGTTAGCTCTGCTCCTTTCTGTGCTAGGATTCGTGCTCTGTTGGGGCACAGCGATATAAGATTACGCGGTGTGATGCGCATCGGATCGATGCAAGTCCCTCCCTGGACTCTGACCTCACCCGATATTGACGTATCACTTTCCAATCTCAAGAAGTGCGAAGTGGTTCCTGAGGAATTTGGACTTCGGGCGCTGGAGTTGATGTCTTCCTACCGCCATTTTACAGACACCTCCATAGACGGGTCGAAGACAGAGTCTGGTGTTGGGTGTGCGTTTGTGATGGGCACAACTGTCGGGACTTTCTCCCTGCCGGCACACTCATCTGTGTATACATCTGAGTTGGTTGCCCTAGACAAGGCACTTAGGTTTATTGAAACATGTGATGAAATGCTGCATATGATATACACCGATTCACTCAGTAGTCTTACGACTCTAAGTGCGTTTTACCCATCGAACCCACTTGCACAAGATATTTTATGTAGGTTTTCCTCTCTGAACTGCGCTGGGAAAACGATTGTCCTATGTTGGATACCGAGCCACATGGGAATCTGTGGAAACGAAGCCGCAGATGCTGCAGCGAAGCGAGGTGCACGGGCTCCGTGCACACGCTCCCTCCCCCTTCCTGCTACGGACTTTTACTCAGATGTGAAGGGATTTATTTTCAGGAAGTGCCAGACAAGCTGGGACTCATTAACAAACAATAAGCTGAAAAATGTCAAGCCCTATATTGGTGAGTGGGCTTCATCCTCGCACCAAAACAGACGTCACGAGGTGTCTCTGTGTCGCCTGCGTGTGGGACATACCTATGCGACGCACCGGTATCTTCTGGGTGGTGACGAGGCGCCGCTGTGCCCGAGGTGCACCGCGCCAATGTCAGTGCGACACATTTAGTCTCATGTCCCCGGCTTGCCCACGAACGGAGACGTCACTTTGAACTTTCCTCTGTCTCGCTTCGGGAAGTATTAGGGAATGAGTCTGACATTGTGCACTCGGGACAACTTCTTAAATTCCTCTTAGAACTTAAATTATCCGTGATTTACGCGGCTTCTAACGTGCTGCTGCATACGTGGCTAGTTTTACCCCAGGACAGATGTGGCATCGTCACTTATAACTTGTTGCTTTATCCGACGTGTACGTGCCTCTATGTCTAATTGACTGAGTTATAGGCGCTGTATGACATACGCAGTCGATGCGCCCCTAAACTACAACAACTAACTAACTAACTCCGATGTCCGATGTGATATCTGGCGTTCCTTTGACCGATAGTACCAGACCAGGAGGGAGCTGAGAATTGCGAATCGAGCAGTCACTGTATCGCCCCCCCCGCAGAGGGCGTCTGATGCTCATCTCAACCAAGGCCGGCGGCCTGGGCATCAACCTGGTGGGCGCCAACCGGGTGGTGATTTTCGACGCGTCCTGGAACCCGACGGCAGACTCGCAGGCCATCTTCCGGGTGTTCCGGTTCGGCCAGGTGAAGGCCAGCTACGTCTATCGCTTCATCGCGCAGGTTGGTTGCGACAAGCACAGGTCACAAGTGCAAGTCATTCTGAAATGGCCTAGGGAAGGGCGGCGGGTCGACGCCTTAGTTCGATCTTTAAGGATTACTTCGTGATAGGAGTTCGCAATCAACTCATTGTGGTATTATTTTGAATTGCTTCCATTGTAATGAGTTGGTAGAACTCGTGTTAATCCTCTTTTTCTGTATAATGACAAGCTCAAAACGCACATCAATGAGCTCCAAATGACCCAAGTGGTCTGCGCGCCGTGAAACGCCACCACACAAGCTCAACGTTGTTAAGCATATTTCCGTACTTTTTTCCTGATGCCTGCAGTTAGTGGACGTTATATTTGTTATTTCGGAATTCCCTCGAGTAATTTGTAGAAAAGCAACACAGATTTTCGGGGTTTTGGTATCGTGTATATCACAACATCCGGTTATCTGGGTGATCTGTGGCCTGCTCGCCTCGGGTACTCTGTGCGTAGGTCTTAGCTTGCGCTCCCTCCACTATGTGCTGGTCACAGGGCTGCATGGAGGAGAAGATCTACGACCGTCAGATCAGCAAGCTGTCGCTGGCGTGTCGTGTGGTCGACGAGCAGCAGGTGGAGCGCCACTTTAACCAGCACGACGTCGAGGAGCTCTACGAGTTCGAGCCGGACCGGAAGCGCACCACGGGAAACGTGGTGCCCAAGGTGGGTCTAGTCTGTACGAGACTCATAGGGAACGTAGCATGCGTGTTCTGCCATGGTACATTCCGCCCTTGTGGTCTATTGTAATTCCACAGCTTGTGCCATCCAATACCAGCCACATTTGTCATCATTCTATATTGTCAAAATGTTCAGGACCTCCTGAAAATACGAATCGCCAGGATCCGTAGCGAGCTAAATGTGTGGAGCTTCTCGCTGTCCCGCAGGTAAGCATGCGTTGTCCCGGGAACTTAGGTACATCAGAAATGTGCACGTGGTACAGGTGGTAATTTTGGAGGCTTCTCGCTATCCCAGAGGTAATGTGTTGTCCGGGAACTCAGGTGCATCAGAAGTGTGCACGTGGTGCAGGTGGGTTTTTTTCCATGAAAAGGGTGGAGCATGCCACTTGCACCAGACACCTATTTCCAAAAAGTTTCGACATCGTACTTCTAAATTCTGTAAAGGCATCTTCAATCCTCATTTCCCTAGTGTTGTGTTTATGACTTCCATGTACATACTCATCGCATGTACCTAGTCATCGCGCGGCCAACGAAAAGTCATTTTACTAAGGGCGTGCCTGCCTGTTGCATGGATGAATATGCGACGTGCTGGGTTTGGATTCCCAAATGTAAAGAATTGGTCTTGAATGAGGAGAATTTTCAACAGGTTGAAGTATCCCAAAACGTATGTGAGTGGAGATGACTCAGGAATTTCCCTACTGGGTTAAACTGAGTGTATTTTTGTGGGTTCGAAATTGAACGGGGCATGTGTGGTTAATGGGGAAGTCAATTACAACCGAACGGTAAGCTTGGTCCATTTATCATTTGCCTGCCCTAATTATCCAAAGCTTCCAGAGAAATTGTGTGGAGTTTCCAATGTTCACTTTATCACCACTCGTATCAATTTGGAAATATTGTTAGCGTCAGCCAGTCAGCTTGCGCGTTTTTCCAACCTTTGTGACTGCAACAACAATTTTGAACATAACAGTGACGTCCGTCGGCCCTATTTATTACATACTCTTGAGTCTCCATTCTACCATTCGATACTCAGTTTCTTCTAATCTGCCTGTCCCTAATTTGTCGATGCACTATGCATGCTCCCAGCTGCACTCCAAATCACTTAAATTACGGTGCAAAAATGCACCTTCCTTGCACTTAAGCACTTTCGGTACCACACTCACCGTCTCTGATGCAATCTGTCTTCGCAGGGCAAGCTCCTGTATAATGTTCAGTCAAAAGATTATTTTTTTCGGTTGAATTCCTGTCAATTCTAGTGTTACACCATCGCGATGTCTAGTATCAATATCAGGTCGACTAACGATGAATGAAATGAGCTGTGTAAAATATTGTTGGTGAACCCACATGAACTTTTTATTGCCGTGATTGATTTTTCCCAGTATCAGATATCTCCATGAATGTGGTTTTCGAAACATACCTGAAAACGGCTCTATAGCATTTGAAGAACAAGCGTTTTTCATTCATTATTGTATGAATGAATAAACGAATAATATGAATATATGAATGAATAATATGAATAAATAAATGAATAATATGAACCCGCATGCACTTTTTATTGCCGTGATTTATTTTTCCCAGTATCAAATATCTCCATGAATGTGGTTTTCGAAACATACCTGAAAACGGCTCTATAGCGTTTGAAGAACAAGCGTTTTTCATTCAGTATTGTATCGTGAAGAATTTGTTCTCGTGACCACTAGGCTGACCAAGGAGGCAATGTCAACTTGTGTAAGCATATTAAAAGATGGACAAAAATACGCTTGGACATTTTTATATCCTTGATACTGGTTTTGAGCTACGTGGCCTTTTATCTAGCCCTGTCCTTCCCTATGACTGGACCATTATGCAGTTGTTAAATATGTTCCAACTGTATTTGAGCGAAATACCTCGATTGTATTTACCGTAATGAAAACAACGATTACTTTATTTTATTTGTCGTGATAAAATGATCTGGTCAGTATCGGACAAAGTACTTCTTACATATTTCATGAACTGGCTAGTATTGCATATTAATTTTTACATTGCACAAGCCTAACCACCTCTAACATGTTCTGGTAGACGACTAGATTGTGGAATGCTTTCAAAGCTTATGTCTAGCTGATGACACTGTTCAGTATAATGACTTGCATTGTGAAATGTCCCCACATCTGGAAAACATTGTATTTCTTTATTTTGTTCCATTTTTTTTTTATACAAAGACCTTTCGTTCCCTTCGATGCTTATCGTCATAAAATGTGTGTGAGGATGTCCCGTGGCGCCATCCATTCCCGGGCCTGAAGAGCGTTCTGTGTCTCGACTCGCGGTACTCTTGGTGCTGAAGGATGAACCAGAGACGAGCAAGTGCCGCATTGAGTAGGGCATTATGTATGTATGCCTTTGTTAGTGAGTGTGCCAGAGGTGGACACAGCTATATAGGTGAGAGACTTCCCAAAGGTGCACGTGAAGGTGGCTGTCCTCTCAGCGATCGATGCGTATTGCACGTGACTTACACTTTTATGTATGTTTGGATCATCTGTAATAAACCTGCGACTATTACAACCCATGGTCAGGATCTTAAATCGCCGTCGTCAGGAATATTAAGCATAAGACTAAGAGGTTTTCACACTGTGTGGAAAACGTCATCTCAGTTGTTGAATACCCGGCCTCACCGGTTTGACGAGCGCGCACGTCTTTGGCAGGACGACCTGCTGCTGATGGATCTGGTCAAGGAGCAGTCGAAGTGGATATCCAGCGTGCACGGGCACGACTCGCTGCTTCAGAACGTCGAGGAGGAGGAGCTCAACGTGGAAGAGCAGCGCGCGGCCTGGGAGGAGTACGAGAACGACAGGAAGGGCGTGCCCAACGGTGAGATGGCCGCGAGATTGGCCGCGCACTCGGTCGGCAGCGCAGCACAAGCTTTGCCACTTGGACGGCAAACTATCAAAATAGTCACTGCATTAATTTGATTAGATATTATGTTATATTATAGTATCCATATAATATAAAAATATATATACCTATAAAATTATATAGAATTATAAAATTATATAGAATTATAAAATCATATAGACTTATAAAATTATATAATTACATACAATTATAAAAGTAAGTTATCAATTTATTTACACTGATTGGACATAGAAAACACGTCAATGTCTCACGTCGTCTGTGATATTGTGCCGATCTTCAGTGTAATTCCGCGGATGTAGACGTGCGCGCCACACCAGGTGAGTTACGTCGGTTGGTTATTTCAGTTCCACGGCGCACCGACCGGACTCGCTCATTTAGCAGCCATAACTCAGCAGTGATATGACCATTGACCATGTAACTTTAACTGTATGCGTGCCACGCGGTGGAGTTGAACCGCTTGCGAATAACCGCTGATGGCGACATCTGTCGCGGATATCCAGGCGTACCGGCTAGCTGACGTTTGTGGTCCGTGCGTTGTCTGGACAGCCGACTGAACTGAGAGGGCAGGTCTCCCGCAGCTGAAGACGCCGCAGATTGGCCGGCACTAGGTCAGCTTTCCGCCGACACGAGCCTTCACTGTGACACTGACGGCCTTCTCTGTTGCAGTTGGAGACGTCATCCCTCTGGTGCAGGGCAAGGCCATCGACAAGGCCACCGTCATCGAGATGATCAAGAAGGATGTAAGTAGTGCTGCGTACCCCGTCCAGATCATTGGATAATCTGTTTTTATCTTGGGATTCATCCATCTGTTTGCTCGCTCGGCGTGCTCAGCTCACGAGGACAAGTCGAGGGCTGCGAGGTTTACTGGAGCCGACGAACATGTTACCTCCACATTAGCCGACCTCGAGCGTTTCAGTGTACTTCTGAGCTTATCCGAACGTTATTTTGTGTAATGCTCACTGTCTGCATTGACCGAACTCGAACGCACAGCCTGTTCTGAACCACCACCTGATACTCGTCCTGCCAAACGGCCCGAGCGGCACTGCACTGACACCTAGCGGCACTGACACTGACACTGACACCCGCGCCATCCTGCCGACAGAACCCGACCGCCACGGACAACGAGGTGCTTCTCATGATCCCCAAGGCCATCCAGACTCTGCGAGCCTTCTACTTCAAGAAGCAGCAGGAGGAGCGGCGGAAGAAGGAGCAGGAGTACCTGCGAGCTCTGCAACAGCAGCGCCAGAACCTCTACGGCTACACAGGTCAGTCGGTCACTCACTGAACTGGCGCTGGTTGTTGTCCCACCTGCTGACATGCTTCGTACTCAGCAGCTTCAGGCTGAATTATTCTGCGGCATCCACTGGCTAGTTGAATTCACGGAGATTGACGAGGAATGCAGGAGATCAGGTACCCCTTCCTCGTCTGCGAGGGAAAACGTACGCTTGTTTGCATGTTCATTTTAAGCTACCGACGTCAACATTCAAATGTGTGTTCTTAAATCATCCCTAATCTACCTTTGACCTCATCATGTAAGGTTAATCTGCGTTGCTGTTGAAAATGCCCAACACATATTTGCACTCACCGCAGTATTGGCTGGGGTAAGCGCGCATTCTGGGCAAACCGGACGCCCTAGCGGGGGCTCCGGCCAGCCAGACAAAGAATGTTCGATGCAGTGTGTTGAATTCCACTGCCATCTGCGCCGGCCGACCGTTCGGCATGAGGGCACACAGGTCACCGTGATATGATGGAACTGAGTGATCGGGGGGGGGGGCAGCGTGATCCGGCGAACAGTAAGTAAATACCGCTAAGCACTGTATGAGCAATGAATGTTAGTGTTTCAGAGGAAGTATGGGGATGACAGTGGAAGCAAACTGCAATTTTGGTAGCAGATCTTATTCTGATTGAAGAAAGTTTGTCTCGAAACACTGCAGCACAAGCGTCCGGTTAATATGGTTTCAAAGGCGTGAGGGTCGAATCTGATCCGGTTAATATGGTCCGAATCAGATCCGATGGAATCTGGTCGTATGGGGTCCGGATAAGTTGAATCGGATCGGATCAAAGCACAACGGATCGATTCGGATCGACCAAGCTGATCGGATCGGGCCGGTCAACTTTTCGAGCCAGCTTTTTCATCCACACGGGAGTGGACTCCCTCGCGCGCCGGCCTCGTTCTCAATAATACAGCGAGTGCCCGCTGTATCAGGAAGGCGTTTCCATGTATTCGATGAAGTCGCCGTGTGCTTTGCCAAGCGTCGCTTCGCATCCGCGAATGGCTAGCCGACGAGCAACCCCGGTCTTGCAGGTGCTGACGGCAACAACGCCAGCTACACGCAGATGATGCAGCAGATGATGCTGTCGCAAGGCGCGGCCGGCGGCCTGCCGGCCAACCAGCCCTGGCGGATGCAGAACGGCGCCGCCTCCGAGGACCTGTCCACCTACAACCAGCTGCTGCGTCAGATGCTGCTGCAGCAGAAGGCGCGGCCGCCGCCCCGGCAGTCGGCCGGACCGAGTGGCGTCGTCCAGCAGGCGTCCGCCGCCGGCGTCCAGCTGCCCAAACACCTGAACGTGGTGGCCGTGCCGGTGAGGCGACCGTCGGCAGGCTGGTGCGCTGCTGATCGTCTGATGCTAATGGGCGAAAAATAATGAACTAACAATGATAATGGGCGAAAATGGATAATGGTAATGATAATGATAATGGAATAAAAATGATCCAAATAGTCGGCGCGCCCTAAAACATCAATCCATCACCATAGTGGCCAGAAGACCTTGGTGTTGGTGCGCCTCCATGCCCAAGCGATCAAGAGATCAAACAATCGCACACGCATGATCCATTAGTTTTGCATGGCTGCGGTATTTCGCACCCAGTGCGATAGCTATATTGGCCCAGTATGAAATCTCATCAACATATGGTATCTTTTCCCAGATTAATTTGCAGCAAGACGCCACGACCGATGTTCATATTCCTCGTAGCAAATAGTGCACATATCTTTGCGCCGTAAGAACGTTAAAGCCCGAAAACAATTCGTGTAGAGACTGTAGCAAAAAGCACCCAAATCAGTACGTTTTATATTAAAGTGCGTTTCGGAGAGAACGAATTTGCATGCGCTTGTTCCGTGATATCCGGGTACGCCATTCCCAAGTTATGAGTATTTCAAAGGCGTCATGGCTGGGACGGTCGCCTAAGTTTCACGTTTACATCTTTCCTGCTCGCTAAGCAACGTCTCTTTCGGCCTACAACTTCACTCGTAATTGACTTGGTGTCTGTTGAAAACGAGCTTCAAATGTGATGTGAAGGATGATGCGGATACTGCACCGGTGTTGCCAGATCATGGCCACGGCACTGCTCTATGTTGGACTGTGCCCATGGTCATTCTACACCATGGCTTATCAGTGCTGTTAGTCTCTATATCCTCTAGACAACGGCGTCACGCTGGGGAAGCATTGATGTTATCGCTAACCTAACTATTTCTCCGAGAAATAATAGAGATGGCGCCTTGACCAGCACAGCATTTATGAACAAGTCATTACAGCCAATATCATCGCGTTAGTTGCTGTTATTTCGGCTCGAGATGTGCCTTCCTGTTGCCCAGTTCCGGCATCGAGCTTTTCCCTGACCAATTCAGTGGAGTGGAAGCTGTCCATAATTTGTATGGGCATGTTAACGCTCGATTAGCGGATTCCGCTGATATTTTCAGCTCATTGGAAATATTTTCCTCAACTATGTGTTAAAAAGTGTCCAGGTCATATCAGGTGATGGAGTTGTGACATTCCAGGGAACACCATCGGTCTTGTCTACGCAATCTCTTTTTTCGTTTACTAGCACATAAACCAAACCTGACCATGCTTCATCTTTCATAGTTTGGCGACTAGATCATGGTGACAGTGATTAACATCCAGAGATGTGTCATTAGTATGTTAGCGGATGAACACCTGGAAGCGTTCAAAGCACATATTTTTTCTCATTCAAAGCTTAACTTTGAAATGTCCTGGTTTATTGCACGAGGAGGAAGTTCACCAAATGGTCCGAGTGTAGCCACACCGTGCGTCAATCGTGGTTTTTGTATCAAGCGACACGCTCATCTTCATTGTGTTTCGCCACCGTGCTGGGTTCGTAGACCCCGCGATCGGGACACTATCCCTTCCCCTTGCGCTAGTCAAGGTGGACAAATTCAGCGTGGACGAAGGTTCACCTAATCGATCTTGTGGCATCTCCCCGTCGAGGAAATGCTCATGATCGAGCAATTATAGCAATTACACAAGATCGTCAGTGCAGGCTCGCAGTCAAAGTTGGTGTCGCAAACGACGTTTTTGTATGCCATTATTTCCAGTCAATAGGCTCCATGTTAATTCTCAGCATCATTGGTGTGGCTGCACCCGCCCCATGACGGTCTCCACCGATGCCCAAGATTTCAGTGTAACCAACGATGTCACATGCCATGAAATGTGTTGGTCGCCGAGGCACATTGTGCATTCGCCCACATGAAGTCTGTTGTTTGTTTTTTTCAGGACGGGAAAGACAAGACAGACCGCAAGGGCGACAAGCCGAGCCGGCCGCCGGCCGTAGTCGACATCACCTAGCGTGGAGCACCGGACGGAGCACATCCCCACCGCGTCGTAGGCTTCTCGCACCTGCGTCACCCACTCTAGCAGCCCATTGTGATGGTCGGCGGCGGCGCCGTCGTCTACTGCGCCAGTTCTCACCGGCGGCTGCTCTCGTCTTGCTCTGTCGCCTCCCGGGCGGTCGAGACGTGAAGCCTGTGGAGAGTGTAGTCTATGGTCGGCTTCCGAGCGCCCGCGTCACAGCAACCTGCTCCAACGGTGTACCGCTCCTGATTGGTGATCGCACGGCGGCACATGCGCCTACGTGCACGGCTGTCGATATCTGAGAGGTGCCCCCGCCCCATTGTCCCCGGTGTTCATCAATTAATGCTGACGGCATGATAGGCCTATCTGAATTGATGGATGATGGGCCGGCTCGCTGATGCTGCCATCTGGCAAAGTTTAACCTTTGCTACCACCCCATGAAATAACTCCCGCAAAATAGTACCCATGTCACGCTCTCAGTGCATCCATCCACAACTGTCTGCGCGGAGCCGCATCGTCAAATGACCACACCCAACCGAATGTGACCATCTCGGGCTTATGGCTGGAAAAGGCTTAATGTATGTTTTTTCTATGCACACTATTATCCTCTCCTTTTCCTTCGCTATATGGTTGAATTATGCTTTTTGACAATTGAAATGTGGAAGTTTAAATTCTTATTTATACTAAAAGGTTGTTAGTTCAGGTTGTTCCCTGCTAGTTCTTCAGTCAGCAACAATATACGGTATACTTGTTTAAGAAAACTGGCACTACATCTTACATTCAAGATTTGTTTCGTACAATTGTTATTCCTAATCCCGTCATTTTTAATTCGCAATCAAGATTAGGTGCCACAATGTTCTGAAGTACAAAAGGATCCGGATGTTTAAAAAAACAAAGGAAGGTTATCCCCTCCGAATGAGACGGCACAAAACTCGCTCCAAATCTGGTGCCCGAAATAATAACCCAGCTCCGCCCGGGCCTCGTGTCCGACGTCTGTAGCGTTGTTGAATCGTGTGGGTTCTATTCTGGTGCGATGGACCATACGATGGCTTCATGTTGCGATGTATCATCTCTGACTGGATGTTAGGCGCTCGTGGCTGTCTTGCTATGGCATTCCTCAGAGCTCGACGACGGTGGCTGTCGGCGTTCCCGGCAGTTTGTCGCCGAACTTCCCGGAGGTCCTGGCGACCTCGGGCCAGCGTCGACGTGGCCCGGTGGCATCGACGCCCAGCTCCGCCGCGAACGGTGCCGAAGGCGCGCCTTGTGTGTCGTTCGTGGACGTCGTCGTCGGCGGTACAGCCCTCTGTCGTGTGTATGTGTACGGAACCGGCGACGCTGTGTTTGTGTTTTACGTGTCCGGTGGCCGCTAGCGAACTGAACCTTTACACAGAGTTGTGTCATCAGGACGCGGTCGTCTTTTTGGTATTTAATGTAGTAATACATGCATATTTAGACTGACGTGTGTTCGCTGTGTGCCAGGACCCAGCCGACGGGCCGATGGCCGTTTCCGTGCGTAGTCTGAACACCATCCGGCGGCGCGCAAGGCACGCGCCGCACACACCTTCGATTGTCCCCGAATTGATTTGACGCGGAGAAGCCACACCTGAGCGTAGGCACGGCCTTCGCCTGAGTTGCGTGTGATGCGCTCATATCGAATATCGTGGCATTTCTGGGTCGCTGGTCTTCACCACCAAGGCCGCTTGTGACAGCGCCGGAACCCAGCCGTGGGATGCCCCTTGCGTCGTACACATTCAATCCAAGTGAGGCGATAAATCCGTGCCGTCATGTGCAGTCAGCACTGATAATGATCAACGCTGGTAACGGGATCAGGCTGGCAGGTACTCCCACGTGAGCGGCTCATCCGAAACATGCTGCAGTACCCCAGTCACTGCAGAGGTGTAGTTGGCTCTCCGCTTCTGAATACAACCAACCGCACAGGTCCGGCTCAGGCGAATTATTTTCAGGCAGCATAATAAACACCATAGCAACACCCATCGAGATTATTGAATACACCACGGCCGCACATCACATGTAAGATGCTACAAAATGGCCAGTGCAATGTCCTTCGCCATGCAATGCCACCACGATCGGTGCGCTTACACGGTCGCATTGGCGCTACCAGCCTACCTAAAAATGTTAATACTTCCGTCAACTATGGTGATTAGGATACAGGAGGGCGCGGGGTTACACTGGAAATCGTACACTTGCAAAACAAGACAAGTCCAGCCAGACGTATTGCACGTGGGCTCCCCTCGGAAGCACGGCCGGTTTAGACGCAGCCTTCACCACCCGTATTTACGTTTCTCACAACCTGTCCGCCGCACCCTCCATACTTCGCCGTCAATAGCAGTTGCTGAACATCCCTTGGGACTCGGAAAATGTTCGAAACTGGTAGGAGCTATTCTGACCTCTGGAACCCAGAGTCGTCGGTTGGTTATTGGTTTTACGACACGTCGACCGTCGAGTCATATAGAGTCGGCAATCTCTCACGCCGATTGGTCGCGGGCGAAGAGTAGCGACAGGCGAGAAACCCAGAGTCGTCATAATCTCCGCTACAGCCGGGGGTTCGTCACCGTCACAGAAGCTGCCGAGTCGTCACAGCCTTCGGAACGCCCAGTGTCAACAGCAACCGGAGCTCCCGTGTCAACTGCGGGAGCTCCAAGTCCTCGCAATCCCCAGACTCGCCGGTAGTCCGTCACGATTTCCGACACTCAAGAGTTGTCACAACCGCCGGAACCGCGGCGCGTCACTCCTTGAGAACGTGCCGGGCCACCAGCAGCTGCATCACCTGGTTGGTGCCCTCCAGGATCTGGTGCACGCGCACGTCTCGCAGGTACTGTTCGACGCCGTAGTCCTGCAGGTAGCCGTAGCCGCCCAGCAGCTGCAGCGCCGAGTTCACCACCTGCGCACACCGACAGCGGTGCCAGCCACGGTACAGCCAAGAAGAGTCACCGTAGTGACGAGGGGATCACGGTACAACCACAGAAGTCACACCCAGTCGCGGGGGATCACGGTACAACCACAGAAGTCACACCCAGTCACGGGGGATCACGGTACAACCACAGAAGTCACACCCAGTCGCGGGGGATCACGGCACAACCACAGAAGTCACACCCAGTCACGGGGGATCACGGTACAACCACAGAAGTCACACCCAGTCACGGGGGATCACGGCACAACCACAGAAGTCACACCCAGTCACGGGGGATCACGGCACAACCACAGAAGTCACACCCAGTCGCGGGGGATCACGGTACAGCCAACAGTCACACGGGACCGAACTACAGCCGCGAAGGGATCACCATAGTCACATAACTCACTAGTCATGGAGTATCACGATGCAGTCAAAGAAGTCACTACAATCACCAGGGGTATCACGGTACAGCCACAACAAAACTAAATCAAGTCACGAGAGGAATATGGTACAGTCACTCGGTCACTACAGTCACGAAGCTGCCATGTTACAACAACGAAGAGTCCCTACGGTCAAGACAGGATCATGGTATATCCACGATGGGTCTCCAGTCACGATATGACATAGCCACACGCTCACTACAGCTACAGACGAGATCACGATACGGTCATATTAGTCACCACAGTTACGAGGTGATCACGGTACAGCGACGAGGTGTCGCTGTCACGACTGGGCCACAGTACAGCCACTGGAGGCACCAGTCACAACGGCACAACGGCACAGCCATATGCGTCACTACAGTCACGAGACATCACTATAGTCACGAGACGTTACGACAATCGAGAGACGTCACGACAGTCACGAGACATCATGACAGTCACGAGACGTCATAACTGTCACGAGACGCCATGACAGCAACGAGACGTCATGGCAGTCACGAGACGTCATGACAGTCACGAGACGTCATGTCAGTCACGATATGTCATGACAGTCACGATACGTCAGGACAGTCACGAGACGTCATGACAGTGACGAGACGTCATGACAGTCACGAGACGTCATGACAGTCACGAGACGTCATGACAGTCACGAGACGTAATGGCAGTCACGAAACGTCATGACAGTCACGAGACGTCATGAGTCACGAGACGTCATGACAGTCACGAGACGTCATGACAGTCACGAGACGTCATGACAGTCACGAGACGTCATGACAGTCACGATATGTCATGACAGTCACGATACGTCAGGACAGTCACGAGACGTCATGACAGTGACGAGACGTCATGACAGTCACGATACGTCATGACAGTCACGAAACGTCATGACAGTCACGAGACGTCATGACAGTCACGAGACGTCACTACAGTCACGAGGCATTACGTAAGTCAAGAGCTTAAGTCAAGTTAAGAGTTCACTAGTCACTGTACACTCAAGAGTCACTACAGTGACAAGGTCGTCACAACACACCCCAGAGGGATCACTGCGGTCACGAGGGGATGAGATCACAACCGCCAGAGGATAACCACATGCTACATGGTACAGCCACATGAATCATTGGTTACGACGGGATCACGGTACAAGATATCGCTATGGCCACGAAGCCATAGTAGTCACAATATGTCACAAAAGATGGTCATGCTCATGGTCGGAAATACCTAACGCTTCTAGATGTACGCTTCGGAGAGCAAAAGTAGTCGCATGGTCCATTCTTGCATGCTATCACCCGAGCAACCTGCTGGTTCGCGTGGCAGGGATTCGTGTGGTGACGGGTCAAGGTCGTTCGGTCGACCTTGCCACAAAGCGCAAGGTTTTACGCGCCCACTTGTCTTCTCCAGAGAGGGCATCCAGAAAGGGCGGGTATTTCCAACGCTGGTCATGATGCAACCACAAGGGTATCACTCCAGGAGGAATCACTACACTACCATGTCGGTTACGATACCGCCACAAGGGGACCACGGTAGTCAGGTGCGTCACTAGAGTCACGAGGCGTCACTAGTCACGAGGAAACTATGGCACAGCCTCGGGCATCACTGGTCACGAGTGGATCACGGTACATCCACAGGCCATTGCAGTCAGAAGATCACGGTACGCCCAGAAGCCATTGCAGTCAGGAGATCACGGCACACCAACAAGCCACTGCAGCCAGATCACGGCACACCAACAAGCCACTGCAGCCAGGAGATCACGGCACACCAACAAGCCATTGCAGCCAGGAGATCACGGCACGCCAACAAGCCACTGCAGCCAGATCACGGCACACCAACAAGCCATTGCAGCCAGATCACGGCACACTCACATGTCATTGCAGCCAGATCACGGTACACCCACAGGCCGCTGCCCCTCATTACGTGCATATATGCTTCCAGTCATTAGCTATGAGGCCATCACGGCACGGCCACGAGATAATCACAGTACAGAAACTGCCGCAAGTAGACTACGGTAGAGCTACGGATGTAGTCACTCCAGCTACGATGTGACCACTCCGCAGAGATGTAGCAACTCCACGACCGCAACTTGGACTGTACGGTGAATGTGTCTGACTACAGTCGCTCTGTATCTGACCACAACACACTCGTATGGTGGTGACAACACGTCGACGGGCCTGAACGGATACCTGGCCAGTGGTTCTCCCGGAGCAGGGGAAACAGCACACGGGCAACACACGATCCTCTCTCGCTGACGAGTCGGACGGACACTCGACCTAGCCGACATCGAGAACACTCACGTCGAAACACTTGTCGGTGGCGAACATTTTGGCCATGGAGCAAAGCGGCACAGTGTCGGGGTGGCCGGACTGTAGCGCACGCGCCGCGTTCCGCACCAGCATCCGAGACGCGACCAGGTCTGTGGCGGCGTTTGCCAGCACGAACTGGCTGTGCTGTGGACACGGAGCCACGTGCAAATTCAACGGCCAGAGTGAGGATCGACGGGGAACGATGTGAACTGCCCGAGCACGGGGTGTGGACTAATGGATCACGGGGTGAACGGAACAAAGTGCAAACTGAGCGGAGAGGCGTGGAGTAGTGGATCACGGGGTGAACTGATGGAACAGGATGCGAACAGAGTGGGAGGGTGTTGACCGATGGGCCACAATGTGAACTGATAGAACGGAGTGCGAACATATATGGGGTGCGAACTGATGGGACACGTTGTGAGCTGATTGGGCAGAGTGCGAATGCAGCGGTGAGGCGTGGACTGGTGGGTCACGTTATCAACTGATGTGACGAGAACTCAATGAGGTGTGGATTAATGGGACAGCCGACATGGTGCGAACGAAATGGGGAGACGTGGACTGATGGGGCACCGTGTGAATTGACGGTCATGGTGTTGTCTGATGTGACAGGGCGAGGACTGAATCTGTAGCATGTGACCTGAAATGAATTTAGCTACAATAACGTAACGTGTATAGCTTCATTGCAGCATGCCCTGCAATGTTCGTGCGTGTGTAATCATTTATTGCAAATTATCACGATACCTGTGAACTTGTAGGCCAATGCAAATTCTGTGCACACACCAATTTACAACAAGGACACAGCTTCACTACAGGATAGGAGCTGGCTCGCGCAATACCTGGAAGTCCGCTAGACGCTGACCGAACTGCTTCCGCACGAGCACATGTTCCTTGGCGATGTCCAAGCTGGCCTGGGCCGCCCCCAGCGAACAGGACGCTGGAACATAGTCCCACTTCGTCCAGTTCCTGCTAGCAGCATGGGCATGAAAGAAATGTAGCCGGACCGTAGCCAGGCCGATCTCCAGTGACAGCATAACCTCCATTGACAGGATAATTATTGGAATGTGTGCAATGAAGTGGTATTGATAAACACCGAAACAAACAGCAACATTCTGCTCACATTGTTATACCAACAGGAGAACGAATATCCACTCCAATCATTTATTTCGTAGTGCGACTCGTTGGTAGTTAGGGATAGGCAGCTAGCTTAGGCTTTTCCCCCATGCACATATGATGTACGAGTATACATAAATAATGACGTAATACAATTATTGATAAGTCTTTCCGGTCAGATCCCCACACCACATCTCGGGGGTCGATAAACGCCCTTTCAAAACTCCAAACTAAGCGTCGCACGAAAACAAAAGAGGTGTCATCGGAAAGCGCTCGACGAGTAGGATCCGAAACTACCCACACAATTTTGTCCCCCTCCCCCCACCCGGCACACACACCAAAAAAAAAGTGACGTCACTAGGGGTTTATGTGATCACAACTGACATAATTTTTTTGGCTCTGGGAGTTCATTTTTTGGAAAATTTTAAAAACACAAAATATTTGGCATCAGAAAAGTAAGGTGAAATCGACCATGACCGTAAAATTATTGCCCACCCGAGAAAAAAGAAGAAATTTTCAAACTTTCGAGTTTTCAATTTTCTATAATTTGTATTTTCCTAATGGGTGGAGCGGACCGCAAAACATTGTTTGAAATGAACTTGCTCTCATAAAAATGGCTATCTTAGCCAGAATCTGTGATCTTAGCCGTAATGGACAAATATGCAAAACTTGTCATCAAAAACGAAAAAATCAAAAATTCTTCAGGTGTTTCATTTCATTCCAAAAGATAAGCAAACGCTAGAAGTTACATTCAAATATCTTTATCCGTTAAAGCGTGACGATTGGCTAAACTTTTTGGAGGTGACCTCACTTGACCTTCAATAACTCGTTGACCGTAGGTGACCTGACCTAAAAATTTAACACAACATGCAAAAGTTGATGTGGGAAAGGGTATGCGAAATTTCGGCGCGCTACCGCGCGCCGTTTTTTCACTGTCGGCGGAAAACCTCAGGGGCGTAAAAAAAAACCGAAACAGGGCAGGTTAACAGGGACCGTACTTAGCACAGCAGTGTTGGAACCAACCGCCCACAGATGCAAATCACACAAAATATTGAGTCGCGGCTTGTGAAAACAAATACAAAATCACAACAATCCAGCAATATTCCACATTCTCGTGAACCATCGTGATCAGCTTTGATCCCGGTTACTGCACAGCAGACCACAATGTGCACTAATTTCGACTCCAGCATGGAGCTCACCGATGTTGATGCGCCCACCGTTGAGGCCCTGCATGGCAATGCTGAAGCCCTGACCCTCGTCGCCCAGCCGGTTGGCGATGGGCACACGACAGTTCTCAAAGATGACGGCGCACGTCGGCTGCGCGTTCCAGCCCATCTTCTTCTCCTTTTTGCCGAAGCTGAGGCCTGAGGTTGGCGAGGCGTGTGAGGCGCCAAACTGTGGTACGGCCGGCTGCCCATCGTTGCAACATGCCAAGCAGACAGCCTGTACATAATCGTTCCGTGTACACAACAGTGGAGGCGCCCTTAATCGGGTTTTCTAGATCACCCGTCAATTAAAAAATCAACTAAGCATAAGCAACTGATACTCGAACTCTGAAATGGTCAATAGCTGTAAAAAGCAATCCACCAGAGAAAACCAATCGTGTCTTCCCATAGTCAGCGGCGCTCATCGCTTTTGATTCATATCCGCGTACAATTCGATGAGATATTTTTTAAAATAAACAATTGCACATTACGCTTTCGCCTGTATCCGATGCAAACAGTTTCCTTCTCCTTTCAAACGAATCGAGCAGGTAATGGTTGGGTAATGGTAATCCTATGGGCTTTAGCGCCCAGCGACAAAGCACTGCTCATTTAGATCTCGAGAGGCCGGACGGGAGGAGATGGGGGACTAACAGTGGGTGACATCACCTGGCGTTCCACGCTCGACCAGCACGCAGCTGATGCCACGCGGTCCTGGCTGTCCTGTGCGGCACATCACCAGGTACACGTCAGTCTCCCCGCCGCCGCTGATGAACGCCTGGGACACATCACCAGGTACACGTCAGTCTCCCCGCCGCCGCTGATGAACGCCTGGGACACATCACCAGGTACACGTCAGTCTCCCCGCCGCCGCTGGTGAACGCCTGGGACACATCACCAGGTACACGTCAGTCTCCCCGCCGCCGCTGATGAACGCCTGGGACACATCACCAGGTACACGTCAGTCTCCCCGCCGCCGCCGATGAACGCCTGGGACACATCACCAGGTACACGTCAGTCTCCCCGCCGCCGCTGATGAACGCCTGGGACACATCACCAGGTACACGTCAGTCTCCCCGCCGCCGCTGGTGAACGCCTGGGACACATCACCAGGTACACGTCAGTCTCTACCATGTCACCGGTGGACGCCTGAGGGTATATCACATGACCATGCATAGGCCAGTCTCCCCGTCGCCGTTGATCAACGCCTGGGACACATCACCAGGTGTACGTCATTCTCCTTAGCGCCACCGATCAGGGCCTGATTGCACATCACCAGCTACGACACATCTGTTCTCCGCCCTCACTGATGTTCGAGGCCACATCACATCACTGGGTGCGTGTCAGTCTTCCCGCTGCCTCTGATGGGAGCGCCTGGGGGCACACCGACTCCTGTTGTCTTCGGCGACACATAGCACTGCCAGCAGGCACATCCGCTCGCGTGTCGCCACCGAGGCACGCCCCGTGTCAGTCTTCCCGCTGCCTCTGATGGGAGCGCCTGGGGGCACACCGACTCCTGTTGTCTTCGGCGACACATAGGACTGCCAGCAGGCACATCCGCTCGCCGTGTCGCCACCGAGGCACGCCGACAGCTACACATTTCCGGAAGCGCCGGGCTGAGATAAACAGCAAGCATTCCGACCCTCACAGAGGTGGGCCCTTTGCGCATTACGGGAGCTGCAAGGTGGTATGTATGGTGAGGTAAGCAGTCTGCAATATGGTAAGGTGGGCTGCACTTGTGATATCACCATCAAAATATATTTCGCCATTTGTTCAATTTAATGCGGGAGAAGGCGAAGCTAAGCAAGCTTTCGTACACGTGGTGCAAAGTGCGTGTGCATGGTGCGTGCGAGTGAGCTCTCGTATAACATAAGTTAATCTGGGTGGCCCAGGCCAGTTCAGCGCGGACGTCACCCTTGTGCGTCCGCAACAACGTTTCTATTGCAGTGTTTCACGCTCAAATCTCTTCACCCATTGTCGGATGCGCTCTTTCAATTCTCATTTCTATGAATTTGTATCCCAATATTCTTGAAAGTACTCTTCAACTTTCTTTAAAGAGGTTCAAGGCGACATTTTCCCTCGTGGGCAACCCTAAACAGCGATTCACGGTGCAATACAACACTACACGTTCTAACTTCCTCACTCGGAGCCATATCTCCTATTATTAAATTTTCGCTTCTTGCGTTGTAATTTGCTGAATGCATCGCGCCCGAAAGCACCTTAGCTCTGCATACATGCTTGAATGCGCGTGGTTGCATAGGCACTCCAAGGCAATATGGCCATGCCCTGTATTCATGAACTTATCATTGGCTGATTATTTGGACTTCAGGACACATTAATAATGGTTATATGGCATCCAACGAACCGTTTGTATTCTCTCACAAAACTACCCTATACTCCTTCCAATCAGCTTCCCATAATACAGTATAATTATCATACTACCATAATGGTGCACAAAGCACTCATCCTTCCACACACTGCTATCCAGAAATATCTCCAGAACTTCCAAGCATCTCCCGCACCGCCGTCCAACCCTGCTCATCACCATTACCTCATCCACTACCACTAAGCTACCAACTTGGCTGCCCAGCTTCTCCTTCTCAGCCTAAGGAACCACCGCCTAGTTCAAAATACGCAGCCCCGGCAGCCCGAACTATCCGGCCTTCCCAGCCATCATCACACAATCTCTCCAGCCCTTACTGCCTGACCTTCCTAATCACTGCCTAGCTTTCCCAGCCCTCATCACACAGTCACTCGAGCCCAGAATTCCCGACCTTCCCAGCCCTCATCACCCAGTCTCCCCAGCCCGTACTGCCTGACATTCCTAATCACTGCCCAGCCTTCCCAGCCCCCACTATCGAAACTACTCAGTCCTAACTGCCCGGCCTTCCAAACCCTCATCATCCAGTGTCCCCAGCCCTTACTACCTAACATTCCCAGCCACTGCCTAGCCTTCCCAGCTCTCGCTACTACCGAAACTCCCCAGTCCTAAGTGCCCAGTCTTTCAACCCTCACCACCCAGCCTCCTCATCCCTTACTACCTACCCTTCCTAGTCACTGTCCAGCCTTTCCAGCCCTCGCTACCGAAACTCTCCAGCCATAACTACCCGACATCACCAGCCCTCATCACTCGGTCTCCCCAGCACTTACTATCCTGGTCACCGTCCAGCATTCTCAGCCCTCACAATCGAACCTCTCCAGCCCCAGCTGACTGTCCAGCTTCGCCAGCCCTCACCATCCAGTCTTCCCACAGCTGGCGTGTGCGCACCTTTGAGCCGTTGAGCACGTAGTGCTGGCCATCGCGGACGGCGGCGGTGGTGAGAGCGGCGGCGTCGGAGCCTGCGCCCGGCTCGGTCAGGCAGTAGGACGCCAGCCGCTCCATGGTGGTCAGCGAGGGCAGCCAGCCGGCGCGCTGCTCCGCCGTGCCGAACGCGTCCACCATCCAGGTGCACATGCTGCACGGCACGGGCCACGGTCAAGGTCACCTTCGTCGGCTGTAACGGGTGACGGCTCGGGCCACGGTCACGGTCACGGTCACGGTCATGGTCACGGTCAGTCACGGTCACGGTCACTTTCGTCTGTCACCAGGCGCACACGCTGTCCCGAACCGGTCACGGTCACGGTCACTTTCATCTGCCACCAGGCGCACACGCTGCCCCGCATGTATCACGGTCACGGTCACTTTCGTCTGTCAGGCCTCCGTATGCCGTACGGTTACACACGCTGTCAGGGAACGGTCACGACAGAGTCACAGCTCAGCTCATTTCTGTCAGGAATTCGGACACGGAGGCTGCCACACAAATGTGTCTAATTTGGATTTCATGGAAAGGCCAACTCAAACCAATCTTCGCTAAAGAGCAGACTAACGGCCACATAGCTTAACCTTGGCGCCAAATTATCCGGTACGGCAGCGCATATTCAGTCGAAAATTTGAGGCATGACTTAGATTGTGCTGCCAAAGAGCACAGAAGAAAAACCATAGTCTGTTGCTAATCGATCAATATAATAAGAGTCACAATGACATCCTTTAAGATAAACTCTTGAAACCAGTCTCTCTGGGCTAAAATGTGTTGTCAAATATCGTGATAATTGTTTATTTGGTAACAGGAATTAACGCTAGCTGACGTAGTGCACACACGCACACTATGCAGCCAGCCAACAATACAAATAACGCGAACAAAAGGCAGCACTACCAATCTGCTGCACGCGAGTGGAGCCTCTCACTTGTGAATACTGATGTAGGCGGTGGTGGTGACACAGCCGCGCGACAGGGCCTCGAACACCAGCGACGAGTCCAGCCGAGTCAGGCCCGTGCCGCCATGCTCTTCGCTCACATACATGGCGCCGAACCCCAGAGCGGCCGCGCGACGCAGCGTGTCCACCGGGAAGGTTCCCTGCAAGGGGAAGGCACCTTGCCGACAGCCGCTTCCATGTGCTAAAAGCTATCACACTTCGAACTGGCTAAGCATGACTATGTGTATTCAACGACTATTTATATGGCTAATATGATAAATATGCACGATAACGCACTGATTATGTCATCGTTTAATAAGCCAGTGCAACATCATGAGTAATCCACGCCAGAACTTGCTCGCTTTTCGCTCACTATTGTAGCAATTAAAAGAACGACTTGTGATGCATTCCTTGACAGTGTTGGCTTACCTGTTGATCCCATTCTGCCATGTTTGGGGCCAATTCATTTTCCGCAAAGTCTAGAGCAAGCTTCTGGATTTGTCGCTGCTCTTCTGTGAGTCCAGATGATGCTGCAAATGGGGAAAAACCACAGAGATTGTAAGCTACTTCTGAATTTTAAGTCAAGCCAAGCATCAATTCATATTATTTTGTGGAAAATTACACCACCGTTTAAGCTTACAAGTGTTGCAATTATGCATAGAACACTGCACATGTTCGATTTCAGGGGCTGCTCCAAGCCATTTCCCATCGCGGTTCGAGCTGCAGCCCTGCTTCAAGTAAAATGTCACTTTACATCACTTCATCCAGGTGGGCGGATACCTGAAGTGGTTTTGTGAGAACCACCACAAACAGCGGCGAGCGGCTGGCTGCCGCCCCACATAGCTGCCATTACACGCCAACTGGACCGGTCGGTAACACCCCACAACCTCAGATTTTGTTTAAACTCAGTCTAGGGAGTAATCTTAATCACCAAACTGGATTCTGAAAGTTTGATGCCTCTTTGATCAGCAGATTGTCCTGCATGGTGACGTGAAAATATGACGTCATACCACAAATTGATCTTTTTACATTGATATATCTCTGGAATGGGGAAAGATTTATTACATCTGAAATATGTTACTGAGTGGCAAAATACAGTATTTTAACGCCAACACATTAATGTTGTCTTCAAATTTTTGAAGACATACTTAACACAAATTTTGCATAAAGTTTCGATTTGCGATTTAAAAAACGCCACCTTTCGATTTTCTTCCAACATCGATTTTCGAGTTATATGCTTTATTTTACCCCAGGATCATTGATAAATAGAGAGTGGGACCTCAACTGGAGCAGTGCGCAAAGAAATCCGCAAGAACGGGCGGGCGGGTGCGTGCAGCGACGCAGCGGCGGAGCCCGGATGACGTCAGAGAGGTGGTCTGTCACCATTTCCATGGGCCTTTGGTACTTGCGATACCGCAGGAGTCCGAACCACAATGGTGTCCATGGGTCAGAGCGCTGATGGATTTATTCATGGTGTAGCAAGCTACACCATGACAAGGTCCCTGTCAATCTGACAAGGCACCACTACATAGATCATGCCCAGAACAGCTACTTCACGAACCTGAAGGCTTCCACCTGATGAGGCGAAATGTCAATAAGCAAGGCCGCCGAAAATGCCGTCTCCGTTGTACTACAAAGCGGGGACATGACAACCAACCATGGCGCACTGTAAATGGCACATCACAATGGTAACAAATTGGCTTCGACGCCTTCTTTAACAGGAAACTGAGTGACGTATATGTACCCTATATGTGTGAGTGACGATAGTGTACAATAGCACTATACGTCACCCTAGTGACGTATAGTACTATTTCCTACCGCCGAGATTTTCTCACTGGTGACTCCAATAACACTAGCCGGCTTTTCAGTATTTCAAGCTTGTTATTATCAATTGAATCCCACGCTTGCTTTCATGTAAGTTCGAAGAATGTGGTGATAGCTTGGTTAAGGTGTGTAGCAGGTAGGGGAAGTGCACGAGTACAAGGCTGCCGGCAGCTCTCTTCGCCGTAGCATCAGCCATGCTGAGGTGTCTTGTAAAAGCGGGTCACTATGGTAGAAGCACTTCAAAGCTAAAAGAATACTTAACGAGTCGGTGTGTATGTAGCGTAGGGGCGCATCGACGGCGTCGGTCCTGCAGCTGTTGGCTGGAAGCGTACTTCTGCCGTCCGCAGAGCTGGATTTTCGGATGCTGACAATTCCGACGACGGAAAAGTGCATGGCTATTGTCCTTGCCTTGGGTAACCAGAAGCCATTTACAATACTCCACCTCTCCAGATGGAAAATGGCAAGCTGCATTGGCCTCGAAAGGGACTATGTGCGTGATGTAAACGAAGAAATTTCGACATCATCAAGAAACAGATTTCTCGATATCAGGTGGCAGACCATTATCATTTACATCACTGCAAAGCAACACTCAAAATACTTCCGTGAGGAACACCATTCTCTTGGGTAAAAAGACCAGACATAGCACTTCCAACTCGTACACGGAACGTCCTTTCAGCCAGAAAAGTCTTCAAAAAGGTAGCAGGTATGCAGCCGCGCACAATAGCCTTCCAAAGTAACACAAATATTCCATGCCTCCATGTGGTATCGTAAGCACCATCGAACTGTCGAAAAAGACAGCAGATATGTGTCGCTTTTCATTAAACCTGGATCGAAATGTCGTATCTGATGTTGGTTGGTTATTGGTTTTACGACACGTCGACTGTTGAGTCATGTAGCGTCGCCAATCTCTCACGCCGATTGGTCGCGGGCGAAGAGTAGCGACAGGTGAGACTCGAACCCACAACCTTTCGTCTCTGTTAAAATATGGTAACCTGTAGAGCGTTATTTCCTAAATCCGTACTGTGCATTCGGTAAAAAGCCTCCTTCCTCCATGTGAGACACAGGTTTACAAACTTTCCCATCAACTTACAACGACATGTGACAAAAATGGTCGATAGCGTAAGTCGAAAACCACCTTCAACCAATTTTAATAATGCGATAATGGTAGCCTCTCGCAAAGGAGGTGGAAACTCACATCTGTTCCAAACAGCATTAAAAGTTCTGAGGAGTATCCGAAGCACGTATGAGAGAAGGTGACGAAGAATCTCATTATGCACGTTGTCTGGTCCTTTAGACGAGCAGCGCAAGGCATCCGTTGCCGACATCAATTCCGTCATTGTGAATGGTAAATCATGCGACTGGTCCCGAGTTGTTAAGTCCACAGGCTCGCAGTTGGCTTTATGTCGCCTAAGCATGGGACTGTTGCTACCGTTCACGCTGCGCTCTGCGAGTGCTTCAGCTATTATATTTGCAACATGACGTGATTCCACAACGACCCTGCCATCCACATGTAGAACGGCAAGCGGGGTTGACCGAAACCGGCCGGAAATGCGCTTTATTTGCGCCCACACTTGCGGCACGGGAGCGATTCAGCTTATTAACTTACGCCCTTCAAAACGATTTCTTTGCCTCTGGAATTGTACGGTGTGCAGCTGCCCTCGCTTTCTGAAAATCCAATATATTGTTGGTGGTACTATTACGCTCAAACTTTTTCAGAGCACGGGTACGATCCCTAATCACTACCAGGCATTCATCCATCCACGACAGGACGGGTGTACGTCGAGAGGGACCAGCAATACGGGGTATACAATCAAAAGCAAACTTCGAAAATACGGAAGTAAAAACTTCCACAGGCATTGCACAGGAAGTGTCATATGAATTAAAGCATGTTTACAGCCAAGCAGCAAAATCTACCACTTAATCTTCCTAAAGTGTCACTGCTGTGGTTTAGGCCCAAGGACTGCTCCTAAAAATTCCAACGAAACGGGGAAATGATCGCTACCCCGAGGATCATTATCCACCCACCAATCGAAGCGTTTTGTTATCTGAGGGCTTGTAATGCACAGGTTCTGTGCAGAAGTATCTGCCCTCCGGCGGGGAACCGGTTCGTGGTAGTAGACGCTTTTGATGAAGGTTCAACTGGGGAGGATGGGGAGAGCGCATTTTCAGGGGGCTATTCTGCACAGCTGGGGATGCGGACAGATCCAGATGCCTTCGCGACGAGGGAGTGGCTGGTCTATACAGATAAAAGTGATCATCCAGCTTCAAGGGTCCTCCTGCTTCAAGAGGTCCCTTCAGCTTGAATGATCCATTCAGCTTCAAGAGGCTCCTCCAGTTTCAATGGACTCATCCAGCTTCAGGGAACCTCTCCAGCTCCCATGGCCCCTCCTGTTACCATCCAAACATTTAAAACTTCTGGGACTTGGGCCGAGCTCATGGGAGCCAGGTGGTCGTGGTGGCTTAGTTGGTAGGGCGTTGGGATCTTTGTCTCAAGATCGTGGGTTCAAATTCTGCAACCGGCGAGATTACCTGGTCCACCCGTGACCAATCGGCGTGAGAGGTTGGCGACGCTATATGGCCTAGCAGTAGAATGCATCGTAAAAGATCCCAAGGCTCGTTCAAGCAGCCATGCATGAGCTACCAAGGGCCCTCCAGCCCCAGCCTCTGGCTTCAGGGGGTTCCTCTGGCTTCAAAGGGCCCCAAAAACTTGAAGGGGGTTCTGAACATACAAATCAAGTTTTCCAGAAGGTTCATGGGGGAACTGAAAGCTAAGGTTTTGAGTTCCGAGAAATCAGAATCCTGTCAAATCTTGGATGTCCCATGTTGTGTGAAGAGCCTGGTGTCATGTTGCACAGGCCTGTCATCAAGAACATGGCCTGCCCAATCCACAGGGGGGGCATTTCAGATCTCTCCCCTTACACCCCTGGCATTACACATAACCCTTCTTTGAATGAAGATTGCAAATGCTTCAGGGAAAATGCATTTGATGAATGGTCACACATTTTTTCCTTCTAAATGATGACTAAATTTTGGTGTCATAATTCAATTTTGAAATGCTGTGATGAAAAAAGCTATCTAGGCATCAAAAGCATTACATCACTAACTTTTGGGGATAACTTGCAGGACTATGAGATCCAGGGATACAATATGTTTTCATGCAATAGGGGTCCAGCAGTGAAAGGGGGTGGTGTAATGCTCTATATGAATAGCTTATACAGTTCTCAGAAAGTAGCAGATGGGGTAAAAAATGTGTCTGTGGAGTCAATTTGGCTTGATGTTGCTGTGGGAAGAGGCAATAGCAATAAACTGAGGATTGGAGCTTTGTATCGATCAGGAACCTTGCCACATTCTCAGCAACTAGAGCTCGATAAGGTGATTTGTGAGGAAATCAGTAGGAACTTTCAGAGGAAATGCCTTATTCTTGGTGACTTTAATCTAAAAGGATATGAACATGTTGGTGTTGGCTCCCATCATGTAAACTGTTTAGGAAATGCCTTGAAGAGGACTTGTTCTTACACCAGTTTGTAATGGAACCAACCAGGCAGGGCTCATTCTTGGACCTTGTCTTCTCAGATTTAAGTGATTTAGTTCAAGACTTGACTGTAGGAGAAACTCTGGGAAGAAGTGACCATAACATAGTGAGATTTAAGGTACAAATAGCAGGGACAATCAAGGATAACTTGGCAAAGATTCCAAATTTTAACAGGGCAGACTTTGACTCCATGAGAGAGGCTTTAAGTGCCATACAATGGGAAGAAAGAATTTTTTGATTTAAATGCCTGTGAAATGTGGGAAAAGTTCAAATCTTACTTGAGGGAAATTCAGATTAGACATGTCCCCCAAAAGCAAAGGCGCAAAAGAAGTGTAGGAAAGCCAGCATGGCTCACACCAGATTTGAGGAGATCAATTAAGGCTAAGAAAGATGCATTTAGAGTATTTAAGGAAGCTTCAAATGTCGTAAATCTAAGGTCGTATCAAATAGCTAGAGATGCTGTGAAGCAAAAAACCAGAGCAGCAAGGCGGGCAAAAGAATTGGATTTGGCTAGGAACTGTAATGGGGACAGTAAAAGTTCTTTAGTTTCTACAAGCTAAGTAAAGTTTCAAGCACAATTGGTCCAATGGAAATAAATGGCACTATATTGAGTGAGGATGGAGAGATGGTTGAGGAGCTGAGCAAGCAGTTTAAATCAGTGTTTACAGTGGAGGATGTGACAAATTTGCCAACCGTGAACCACAGTTCAGTGACAGGTGATCAGATACACAATGTTGATTTCATTGATAGTGATGTTGTTTTCAATTATATCAGAAAAATAAAGCCAAACAAGGCAGCAGGACCCGATGGAATTTATGCTAGGGTACTGCGGAAAGCTGAAAAGGAACTGGCAATTCCACTTAGTATAATATTTTGTAGATCAGTTTCACAAAATGAAATTCCAACAGATTGGAAAAGGGCAAATGTTGTTCCTATTTTCAAGAAAGGAGAAAGAGGAAAGTTGAAAATTATAGGCCAGTAAGCCTCACATCCCTAGTCTGCAAGGTACTCGAATCAATTATCAAAGATAGAATAGTTAGTTTTCTGGAAGGAAACAGATTGATTCAAGATACTCAACATGGGTTTAGAAAAGGGAGAACGTGTCTCACAAATCTCTTGGACTTTTTAAATTTTGCTACAGAACAATTTGATCAGGAAATCAGGTTGATGTGGCATATCTTGACTTTAGTAAGGCCTTTGACAAGGTACCCCATAAACAGTTAATGATGCAGCTTCAGGTCCATGGCATTGCAGGTAGCATCCTAAAATGGATGGAGTTGTGGCTTTCAGATAGACAGCAGAAGAGTGATGCTTAATGGTACAAAGTCATCATGGCAAAATGTTCTTAGTGGAGTCCCTCAGGGGTCGGTACTGGGGCCACTGTTGTTCATTATATTTGTGAATAGCATTGAATGTGGCCTGAGCAGTAAGGTTTTGAAATTTGCAGATGATTTGAAGATCTTTAGGGCAATAACAGGGCACAATGAGCAGGTTTTGCTGCAGAACGACTTAGACGAGCTTGTGAAGTGGTCCGAAAAATGGCAAATGAAGTTTAATTTTGATAAGTGCAAAGTCATGCATGTAGGTAGGCAGCATATGAAGGCACCATACTTGATGGATGGCCAAGTACTATCTGTGACTCAGCAGGAGAAGGACTTAGGTGTTATTTTGAACACAAAATTGGGGGCATCAGAACAGACCAAAGAAGCCAGGAGGAAGGCACTAAGAATGCTTGGGGTGATACAGAGGAATGTGTCATACAAAAGTGAGGAGGTCATCAGGAAGCTTTACTGTGCATATGTCAGGCCACATTTGGAATACTGTGTCCAAGCTTGGTCCCCTAGTTATGAGAAAGATTGTTGGCTTTTAGAGAGAGTACAAAAGAGGGCAACAAAAATGGTTAATGGTATAGGCAACCTGGCATATGAGGAAAGATTGAAGAAATTGAATATGTTTTCACTTAGATATAGAAGGCTGAGAGGAGATCTCATTGAGGTTTTTAAATTTGTTCATGGTCAGGAGCAGGGATATCTAAGGGAAATGTTTGAATTTAACAGAAATGATGCAATTAGAGGTCATCAATTCAAAATTAAAGTTAATCACAGCAGGACAAGGTTAAGACAGTCTTTCTTCACCAACAGGGTAGTAGAACACTGGAACCAGCTTCCAGGAACAATTGTCAGTAGCAACACACTGAACATCTTTAAAAACGGCATAGACAATCATTATAAGAATAGGGGGCTTGTTTTTCTGTATTCCAGGGTGGGTTGATTGACAGATTTGGTGGGCAACTGGTTCAGTGTACCAAGTGCAACCAAGAAGGGCCCTTGTGGCTCATAGTTGCACTGATCTTTTATGTCTTTATCTCTTATGTCTACAAAAAACAAAAAAAAAAAAAAAAAAAAAAATTTTAAAAAAAAAAATAAAAAAAAAAAAAAAATAAATAAATTAAATAAAAAATAAAAAAAAAAAATTAAAAATATAAAAAAAAAAAAAAAAAAAAAATTTTAAAAAAAAAAAAAATTTTTTTTTTTTTTTAAAAAAAAAAAATTTTTTTTTTTTTTTTTTTTTTTATTTAAAATTTTTTTTTTTTTTTTTTTTTTTTTTTTTTTTTTTTTTTTTTTTTTTATTTTTCCGTTTTTCTTTTTTTTCAAAAAAATAAATTTCTTATTTTTTTGGAAAAAAAAATTTTTTTTAAAAAAAAAAAAAAAAATTTTTTTTTTGTTTTTAAAAAATTTTTTTTTTTAAAAAAAAAAAATTTTAAAACCCCCCCAATAATTATTTTTTCAAACAAATTTTATTTTTTTTTTTTTTTAATTTTTTCCCCCCAAAAAAATTTCCCCTTCCTTCTTGGCCTTGGGTTCAGCATTAAGCAACTTTAGATTGATAACTGCTGTATTTTTGTTAAGGATAAACATTAGGATACATTAGGTTAGGTTATACTACATTTTGTTCTCTTTTTAAAGTATTTATATGCACAAATAGCACAAATTTACCGAAATCTATTCTGACGTAAAACGGTAGTTGTAAACAGCATTGGTACGCAGTGCAACACAGACTTGCACCTGTCATAACAGTACAGGACAATAACGATGCGGAGGTAACGAATTTAGCGCAATAGAAGATTGCGATAGAAATACTCTGGAACATACTTCTAACATTACTCTTACGTGGTTACTCACGGTCCAATGATGTTACTCCAACTAAGCATCTCCTTGACTGAGACAGCCACCTAAGACATCGATTAGAACCGAAATAACCACTGAAGGGAGGGATAATCCTTCTGATGCACGCCGCCATGTTTTATCTAGTGCAAGAGAAAATGCTTGCATTTATTCCTACGAATAATTGAATTTACAACAAAATCAGGAAATCAATAAACATAGTCATATTATCAATTATCTCCCTGCATAATTACTGAACAAAAATGTCTGCCATCGTATTAAAGTATATAACTGGAGACTGCATTATCAGCGCCTCCTGCGGCGGTCAAGGTATTCGTTCTGGCACTGTGACAAGGGAAAACTCACACGCCATGTTTTATTTGTTTATTATATGATTGTGGATTGTGGTTGTTGTAAATTGGGCGGTGGTTTCACGTCAAATATTGTTTGCTGTCCATCTCTGGCCATCTGATAACATGTCTCTGAGTGGACGGTGAGATTCACGATGTTTGTTCCCTTTTGTGGCTTTTGGCTTGTGTGACGTTCAGGCCGAAGTGTTTTGATTTTCTAACAAGTAGGTACCTACCTACCTACCTTCCTACCTACCTCGGTACCTGCCTGCCTAGGTAGGTAACTTGTTACCTACCAAATTTTGTGCTATCAACCATTTGATGTTCAGGTATGAGCTATTGAACATTTATCAGTAAATTTACAGTTTAAGGTAATTTTTGATTTCTTGGAATTCCTTTTTTTCAATGAAATGTTTATGAATGTGCTTAACATGATGTGACCACCTATTTCCTTTGCAAATGTAGCCTTTTCAGTTCAGAGGCAAAATAACACCCAAAAAGTGCTTGAAGTTGGGTAGGTAGGTACCTAAGTACCTAATATAGAACAAGAAGTATTATTCCAATTAAAGGGGAAAATGCAGCATAACCTAACCTAACCTAGCCTAGCCATCCATGCAAGAAAACAAATTATTTTTTTAAGTGTAAAATTTTGAAACAATTCTTTTCTCAATCATTTTTATGTAAAAACCCCAACCTAACCTACCTTAACATAACTTGACCTTTTTTGAAGAAATTGAATTAAAAAAATCATTAAAGAAAAGTTCAAAGTGTTTCTAATATGCCACAAAAGCTGGTAAATATGCAGTTTAATGTAATTTCTGAATTCTTGGATTTTTTAATGCAATGTTTATGAATGTTGTGAACATGATGTGACTATTTATTTCCTCTGCAAATGCATTCTTTTCAGTTGGAAGACAAAATAACACCCAGGGAGTTAGGCAATATAGAATAAAAATAATGTTCTAAAACCATAACATCCACCAACATCCTACACACCTTCCAATACCCATCTAGCCCTATTCATTTGATCTGGCATAACACACTTGTAGATCAAGTGCCCCATCAATTATTTCCAACCCCATCCATGCCTGCATAAGGGGGCCTGCACAGTGTACACCTACTAGCACATATCTCACTCCATCCACAATTAATTGTTACTAAAAAAAACAAGATTATCCAACCTTAAAAAATGGCACCATATTTTTTGCAATATGTATTCAATGAGGGACTCACCACAACATAAGCAGGCAGCCTATTTGATTTCATTGACCACCCTTTGACTGAAAACCTGTTGTTGCTTAACTGTTCTCCACCTTGACTTGTCCAATCTGAATTGATGATCCCTATGCAACACTAAATAATAGAGCATCATTCAGATTGCCTCATTGTAACCATCTAATGATTTGATTTGTATTATTTCTATCATATTACCCCTTTATTTCCTATACATCAGTGAGTACATATCTAATGCCATAAGCTTTTATACATTTTCTAAGTTACCTAGTCCACTGATGAGTCTAGTGGCTTTGTGCTGCACTCTTTCTAGCATATCTATATCTCTTTCTAAGTAAGGGCTCCATGCCTGCACAGAATGTTTCAAGTGAGGTCAGACATAGGCTATGTACAGTTTTTCATGACTTCCTTACTCTTATGCCTCACACACCTGTTAATGATGCCCAGCTATTTGCTTATACAGCAATTGCCCTATTCCTAGCTAAGGTAAATTGTTTTCTGCTTTAAAGTCATTTGAAACTAACACACCTAGGTCTCTTTCCTCTTCAATAACATCCAGTATATATGTCCTCTTCAATAAACTCCCATTGTATATCTGAAAGTCTTGCCTTCAGACCCCAGATGCATAACCTTCACTTTTCATAGTTGAAAGACATCTCCCATTGACCAGCCAGCTTGCTTAGGTCCTCCAAGTCTAACTGAATATTACTAGATTGATCACTACTGTTAGCTGCTCTTCCTGCTTGATGTCATCAGCAAATTTGAACATGCTATTCCTCACCCCTACCTCAATGTTGTTCACAAAGATGACAAAAAGAAGTGGACCTAGAACCCCCGCAGTGGGGCCAGCCTCGTTACCCGGCTGGCCAGGGAATTGGCACTCCCTCGGGGTAACACAGCCACCCCGATAAGGGGTGTGGAAACACGGAGGTGTTTCCGGGGACTCATGTAGTCCCCATCGTCCATCCCTCTCTTCAAATTCCAGTATCCACCCTGTGCCAGCGACCTTTTGTATGTCTTTAATCCAACCCTGCAACACCAACCCCCCCTTGTTACGAGCAGATAGGTCAGCTTCCCCTGGTCTACCCATCTGCTCAGTTTTATCCGGGTAGTCGCGCCCCCTCGGCCCGTCCCCCGGGGTTGACGGAGTCCTGGAGGCTGAGGTCCCCCGTCGCACGGTGCTAGTTGCGACGGGGGAGCAACACGCCTCTATGGTCCCGATATCCCGGAGGGGCGGGCGGGCCCGTAAGGCCCCATACTGGCCAAGCGACAGGTCGCCTCGGGCTGGGGACCTGGGCTCTCGCCTGGTGCCTGCCGGCCCGGCCGGCCGGGGTCAAGGGGTGGGCGGCGCTGTTAGTACGGTCGGGGTGGTGAGTCTCTCTCTCCCGACCGTGCGAAGGCGCTGCCCGCCCCGTATAACTCCTCGGGCGCCTGGCGACCTCCCGTCCGCGGGATACAGGCGTCTCCCCTGTAGGGCCCCTACGTGGTGGGGCGTACGAGGAGCTGAACCAATCACACTCTATGGCAACATTCAACAAACAAACCATCCCTGGTCCTCTCACAAAGGACCAGAACACCACCTTGCCTGCCGTAAGCTGTGACAACTACCCTACACCTGCAGAGGCCTACCGCCCTGCATTCCTCCCGTCCCGCCCTGTGGTCTCTACCACAGCGTCACCTCGCCAAAATCCAGAAACTAGGGCACAGTCGTCACCACGAGTGCTCATCCTCAAGTCGACAGACCCTGGAAAGGACTTTATCAGCACTATCACCTTTTGGAACGAAAGCGCGGATGTGACCTACTCGGCGACGTAGTCCGCTGTGAAAAACTGAGGGATGGAGTACTTGAAGTGTAATTCCGAAGTTCTGAGGAGGCAAGGAAAACTCTGGCCTTAACTGAATTTAAATACAGCGTACGAGAGAAGGACAGGAGGCGTGACGTGACGATACCTATTTTAGTGGAACCACACAGGACAAAAAAAAACTTCTCGAAAGGTGTTATCAATTGTTTTGATCTGAGGGATGTTTCTGATGCTGAAATTGTCGATGGTCTTTCTGAATACGGTGTTGTGGAGGCACAGAGGATTAAAGTGAGGCGTGGGAGCAACCTGCAAGCCACTAACAATATTGTATTGACTTTTAACTCTGCAGACCTCCCCGTGGCGGTGTACGTTGGGTACGTGAGAGTGAAGGTTCGTGTTTTTATTCCGAACCCTATGAGGTGTTTTAGATGCCAGAGATACGGCCACACCACCCAGTATTGCCGAGGTCGCCCGACATGTGGCAGATGTGGCGCATCGGAACACACCGGGGGAAAATGTGATTCAGAAGTGCTGTGGTGCATAAATTGTGGCCAGGGAGAGACTCCGCACACTGCCTACGACAGAACCTGCCCAGTACATATTAAGGAAAGAGAATTTCTTGCATTGACATGCACCAAACAAATATCATACCGAGAAGCCAGACAATTTTACATGGATACCCATCCAAAAGTGTCATATGCAAGCAAAGTAAAAGTCACGCAACCTACCATCATTCACCGAGAGCCTCCCAGCGCTTCCCAGTTTCTTTCGCAGCTCAGTGACCTATTGCGTTCCTTTGGCCTCGTTTGCATCTTGCCGGAAGAGTGCCCGGTCTCTGATCCTGAAGCGCCTCGCATCCAGGAGCAGGGCCTGACAAAGGCCCCTCCTACCACGAGCGGACAACATGTCGTTGAGACGTCTGCCAAAACGGCAAAGCGCGCTGCCCAGTCGCCCCTGGCCCCTCAAGCCGCCTCTGCGCAGCCGGCGGCAGAGCAAGCTCCGGAGGAGTGGCATCGAGCGCAGCGAATCAAGAGGCCTGCCAGGCCCTCTAAAAGTAACCTGGAATCCTTACCCGCCATCTCCACCGACCACACACCAACCCAGCCCATCCCTGAACCATCCGGAACTCCCCCACCCCCCACCTACTCCCTCCACTTCCCAAACCACCCTCTTTCCCCACCCCCTCCAGTCATCTCAGGTGGGAGCAGTGTGGCCTCCAGCCGCGTCCCAGTGACGCCGCCCACCGCCACCCGACGACCACAGACGGTTGCGGTCCATCCCAGGGCCCCTGATTTAGGTGTCTCCGGTCGAGCAAGCCGCGTTGGGTCACGTGACACCTCGCCCTGCGCGCGGCCCGCTGGTTCCCCACGGGCCGAAGTTCCACCTTCGTCGGTGCCTGGGACCACTCAGGCCTTGTCTGCGAGGGCTTCAGGTGAGGTGATGCCCCCGTCCCTCCTCGCGAAGGCGAGAGACTGTCCCACCGCTGGTCCCCTACCGAAGGACGCAAGCGGGTCTCCCCTTGGTTAGGTTCACCTCGCGGTGATGGAACCCTTAGGCCACGGGCGCATTCGGCGTCCGCCGATACCAATGTCCACGCGGGTGGATCCTAGTCTTACCACAAGCTAGTCAAAACTAATGTGATGTTTGTGTTTAATCTGTACGTCTGAACAGGACCACCATTTTTAACTTCTAGACACTTTTATGGCATATACACCAACCGTTTTACAATGGAACTGTAGAGGTTTTAGAACAAGCGCCCAAGATCTCCAGATCGTTTTGAATCGTCATGACCCTGCGGTGGTGTGCATTCAAGAAACCAAGCTTCTACCTGAATGCACGGTTTCATTAAAAGGCTATACAGTAATTAAAAAAACGTGGTGACAGATAGCGTAGCACACGGTGGAGTATTAATTGCAGTTCACAACAACGTCCTCATAAAAGAGCTCACACTGCGTACATCCCTCCAGGCGGTGGCTGCACGTGTGCTTTTTGGCCGCCGACCAATCACGGTGTGCTCTATATATCTCCCTCCTATAAATGCGTTTCCCACCGTTGAACTCGGGCACTTGCTAACGGAGTTACCCCCACCGATCTTGCTTTTGGGCGATTTTAACGCCCACCACACGTTGTGGGGATGCATTGACGTCAACACTCGTGGTCGCCATCTGGAGTCTTTTATCCTTCACGAATCGCTATGCATTTTAAATACATTTTAAATAAGTACACATTTCTCCGCGCCTTCAGGCAACACCTCCGTAATAGACCTCAGCCTCGTCAGCCCACAACTGGTCGAGTGCCTTGATTGGACTGTAGACTCCGATCCATTGGGAAGCGACCATTTCCCGATCTGGTTACGGTATCTGGACGGTACAGTTTTAGGCCCACGTCCGCGACGATGGAACTTCAAGAAGGCGGACTGGGATAAATTTACAGGAAAGGACTGAATCCGCTTTCTGCTCTGAAGCAGGGTCTGCACCACTTCCAGTAGCGGTTTTCACTACACGTCTGTTGGAATGTGCCTCTGGAAGCATCCCAAAGACCTCTGGATATCCTCGTCGCACCCCTGTCCCATGGTGGACAGAGGAATGCAGGGACACTATCCGTGCTAGAAGACGCGCGTTCAGAAACTTTAATCGTAACAGCACCACCGTCAATTTAATAGAGTTCAGGCGGGCTCGGGCTCTCGCCCGGCGCACTATGCGAGAGGCCAAACGTGCTTCATGGCGTGAATATGTCGGCTCACTGAATCGCTCTTCACCAACCTCCCTGGTTTGGTCTCGCATCAAACGAATCTCTGGCCGATTCAGTGCAGTCCCGCTTCCCACATTGACCATTGGCGACCGTGAAGTGACGCATCCCGCTGACGTAGCCAACGAGATTGGCATTTCACTGGCCAACGCAAGCAACGCCGGTAACACCGAACCACAATTTATACGCCACAAAGCCCGCTGTGAAGCAATCCCGATGGATTTCTCAACCCCAGAGCATCTACCGTACAACCGGAGTTTTACCCATGCTGAGGTAGTATCGGCTATTAACACCCTACGTAGTGTTGCCGAAGGACCCGACGAGGTGCATAATGAGTTGTTGCGACACCTGCCTTCCTCTGTCGTCTCAGAGCTTTTACGCACCTTTAACCACATATGGGAAAACGGCGAATACCCTTCCACGTGGAGCCAAGCTACAGTTTTTGAAGCCAAGCCCCTTTTGAAACCTGGTATGATTGGTTCAAACCCCTAGATTATCGTCCAATCTCGTTAACATCCGCTTTAGGCAAGCTTATGGAGAAGCTCGTCAACGGGCGCCTATCTTGGTTTTTGGAAAACCATGATATTCTTGTAAACACGCAGTGTGGCTTTCGTGAAAATAGGTGCACTATCGACCATATTTTAACACTTGACACGGAAGTACGCCTCGCATTTCAGAGGAAGCGACATCTGGGCGCTGTATTTTTGACATTGCGAAGGCCTTCGACACCACGTGGCGTCGGGGAATCCTTCAAAAAAATAACTAGCATGGGATCCGAGGACGAATGGGCATCTTTTTAGAAAACTTTTTGGCAAATCGTTGTTTTCGTGTGAGAATCGGAAACTGCCTCTCGGATTGGTTTGCCCAGGAGAACGGAGTCCCACAAGGGAGTGTTCTAAGCGCTACCCTTTTCGGGATCATGATAAATGATATTGGGGATTCACTTCCTCGGAACGTGGGATAATCTCTGTATGTTGATGACTTTGCAATATGGTCATGTGCCTCACCGACACCGCCGATGGAAAGACAGCTGCAGCTAGCCGTCAGATGTTTGGAAAAGTGGGGCAGTACGAATGGCTTCCGGTTCTCCACAGCGAAGACGGTTGGCATGCACTTCTGTCGCCGCCGTCGCTGTCCCAACATGGATATCCTACTTTACGGGCAGACGATACCGGTGCAACCGGTAGTCAGATTTGGGGGTGGAGTTCGACACGCGTTTGACATACCGGCATCATCTTAAAACGTTGCGAGATAAGTGTGCGAAATCCCTGAATGTCTTGAAATGTGTGGCTCGTGCAACCTATGGAGCAGACCCTGCAACGCTGCTCCTGCTATACCGATCACTTATTCGATCAAAACTTGACTACGCATGTTTTATTTATGACTGAGCATGTTTTACCAGCAAACGTACCCTGGACACAGTTCACCACTCTGCGCTTCGGATCATTACAGGGGCCTTTCGTACATCTCCCACGGCGAGTCTCCTCGCAGAAACTCACGAGTTTCCACTCTCTCTGCGTCGTGAGCAGCTTGGAATGCGATATGCCTGCAAACTACGGCAACATCCGGATCACCCAGCTTATGCTCACGTTTTTTCCCACCGCATATTGGCGCTGTTCTCAAATGAGCGGCCTATGAATGCCGTCTCCGTATGGTGTACGAATGCGGCGCCTGTTCCATGAGAGTGGTCTCCGGCTACGGGGTATTCGGCGCACTGAACGCATTCCGACGCCGCCGTGGGAACTGATGACACCTGAAGTGGACGTATCCCTCGCCGGAACAAAGAAAGCGAATGTCATACCACATGAATTCCGAGCACTTGCCATGGAGCACATCGAGAGTTACACTGGATTCATTGCAACGTACACCGATGGATCCAGAACGGAGTCTGGCGCCGGTAGCGCTTTCACTACTGGAACTGTTGTAAGAAGTTTTTCACTTCCTTCGCATGCGTCTGTGTATTCCTCTGAGCTTTTTGCTATCCTGAAAGCTCTATGTTTCATTGAAGTGTCAAATGCTCCACTACACGTTATTTTAACGGATTCTTTAAGTAGCCTTTTGACGATGAGGACGCTCGACCCATCTAATCCCATTCTACAGGATGTTTTATCTCGCCTTACCGCTGTGCATCAAGCAGGTAAAAGAGTAGTACTGTGTTGGATCCCGAGCCACGTGGGCATCTCTGGGAATGACCTAGCGGATGCTGCTGCAAAACGTGCGTCGCTAGCCCCATGCTTGCGAACCTTACCGCTCCCTGCCCGTGATTATTTCCGAACAATTTCTGCGTTTATGCTCGCAAAGTGGCAGGCTTCTTGGAACACAGTAACTGATAATAAGTTGAGAGCGATCAAGCATCGTCTCGAAAAATGGAGTTCGTGTTCGCGTATGAATAGGCGACACGAAGTAGCGTTGTGCCGCTTAAGAATAGGGCACACATGCCACTCATTCGTACTTGCTAACTGGTAATGAATTCCCGCGCTGCCAGAAATGTCATGCACGCCTATCTGTGCGTCATGTGCTGCTCTCCTGCCCCGGTTATGAGGAGGAGCGTAGACGCCACTTTGGACGCGTTCAGTCACTGTCACTAAGTGAAGTTTTAGGTGACAACTCGAATATTGTCCAATCGGGGAAACTTTTTGATTACCTCGCCGAAGTATCATTTTCTGTAATATATGCATCACGCTGAAAAGTCTAACTATGCCATGACGTTTTTTACGTTCCGTTTGTTACTATGATTACGGAATAGCAGTATTCTGCGAAGTTTAACTAGCATAGGCAATAAATCGAAGCGTAAATAACTTACTGTTATGGGCGCTACATGACCAATGCAGTCGATGCGCCCTTAAGCCCAAATAACTAACTAAAGTGGACCAAGAATAGAATGCTGTGGCACTCTGCTCAGAACATCCTTCAATTCAGGTTTTTATCCATTGAATGCCTTTCATTAACATAACTAATTTTGAATCAGAAAACTAAGGTGAAATTGAACATGGCTCCAAAATGTTGCCCACCCAAAACCAAAAATATTTTTGTATATTTAATAAAAATAAGTTTTCACCTTTGTTAATTTTGTATGCCATATTGGGTAGGGTGCAACGATAAACATTGTTTAAGTCAACTTACCTGCATACAAAGTGCTTACTTTGCCAGAATCTTCAATTGTAGGCCTAATGGACTAATCTGAAGAAAAAAAATGTCTTCAAAAATGTGAAAATTCAAAAATTATTCTGGTGTGTTTTCTTCCATCCCAAAAGATAAGCAAACAGATAGTTGTATTCAGATATATTTTCCTGTAAAAGCATAATGACTGGTTGAACACTTGGAGGTGACCCCATTTGACCTGGACTAACTCAGTGACCATGGAAGACCTGACCTCAAATTTTGCACACAGCATGTCAAATTGATGTGGGAATGTATGTCAAATATGAAGTCAAATCATATTCCAAATTTTGGCTTGCTACAGTGTACCATTTTTCACTATCCATGGAAAAGCTTAGCTGGGGTGGAAAAAGATACCCGAGACAGTGCTGGTTAATGGTAGGCCACTGCTTTTAGTGGGTTACTACATTATCATCTGGATCAACAGCAAAAAGTGTTTCATCTCATTGAGCCCATTAGCTGCTTATGTGTGGTATAGCTGGGCCATTTCTGCCAGGAAAAGCTGCATATTTGAATTGCAGGAACGTAGAAGCTTCATAGGTGTTTTGTGTCAGAATTCAAATATGGTTTGTCTCCTTTGTACCCACTCTCAATGTGTGAGTGAATATGGCCGAAATAGCACATTTGAACACCTTTCCATTGCTGGTGTGCCACAGAATGCGACTGTGATCTGGGGGTGCATACTGGAGTCGCCACCAGAGAATACTTCGCCGGCTGCCGGCCCGCCCTGCTCTCCACCTCGGATCCGGTCCACTGAAGCGTGGGTGGCCATGTCGCGTCCTGGCTCCAGCAGAAACAAGAACATACCTGCCGACAAGGTAACACCCACCTGCAGCTGCTTCTGCAGTCTTGGTCCAGTGGGAGTGAGATGGTCTCGCTGGAATGTGTCAACTTCTGTTGGAGTGGGATATCTGACACAGAATAACGGCCAAGCTGGAGGGTATGGTCGACATGTTGATGTTATGGTTTCCATTCAAGGTGTTATTTTGTGGAATAATCTTTAAATCAATGAACCCTGAGGCCATGATGTTTTCTTCACGGAATGTGTGCCATGAACCATCTGTAACCATGTGTGAACTCACATTGATATGATGATTGTAAAGTCATGATATGTTCAGACTTAGTAAGAGCCACAAGGGCCCACCTGAGTGATGCCTATAAAGAGAATGTACTATAAGCCAGGATAAAAAGATACTCAGCATCCCAACCAATTCCACATCCTAAATTGCAAAGGAGTGATCCACCAACATTCTGCACACCTACCAATACCTATCTAGCCCTATTAACTTGATCCTGTGTAGCACACGCATGGATTGAGTGCCCCCATTTTCAACTCCATCCATGCATGTTTAAAGGGGTGGGCACCGTGTACATCTTTTTGCATAAATCTCACCCAATCTACCACTAATTAGAACTACAAAATAAGATTCTCAAACTTAAAAAACATTATCCACCCTGTTAATAAATGAATTCAATGACTGATTCGCCACAATATCAGCAGGCAGCATATTCAATGAATCAACCACTTGACTAAAGACCTGTGATCACTGAACTGTCTACTACCTTGACTTGTCTAGCACGAATTGATGACCTCTATGTGATACTCTAAATAGAAGAGCATGATTAGGATTTGCCTTATCTAACCATTTAACAACTTCGTATATTTTATTCATATCACCCTTTAATCTTATGTACTTGAATGAGTACATATCTGATCATGAGTTGTGATATATAATAATTTGATAGCAAATACTAAATGTCAAATGCCCAGGAAAGCACCAACTGTAATGTTTCATTGTCATGCCTAAATATGATTCAACACTGTGTGGGACTTAGCATTGTAGGATTCATGAGCCGTTTGCAATATCCAGTCTTGCATGCAGTTTAATTTGTTCTCGACCTTCACCCCCAATCGTGATGGTGAACGTCAACACTGTTGCAGATCGCATCCCACTCATAACACCGGCGATACCATTGGTTCGGCTGGATGCCGGTGCAAACGGACGTGTTGCTTTGTTCCAGATCAACCTGCGGCTGATCATGGTGAGCGGCAAGAGCCGAGAGTTTCTGTTCGGCACGTTCGACTCGGCCGGTGATATCGCCCAGTTCGTGTTCGACACATGGCCCGAAGGTAACTGTTCCGACGTCCTAGGAATTATCCATTAACAAAAGCATTGCGTAGCAAAGTGATGCAGCTACGGGGCAATTAGGCGATTAGTATGGACACTTGAAGTGGAAGAGTTGAAAATAGAACATTTGGCGTTGAAAGCTATGATGCCACTAGCGAGTCGCTGCTCGCATCCAGTGTAGCAAGCTGCTTTTGGCACCCGTTCCCGTTGGTATGCCGCCTGTTCCAGCGTCGGGTGGGCGCGCTGGCCCGCGCACGGCCCGGTGCTGACCATGGGTCTGTTGGTCGGTCCTGGCGGGACAGTTAGCGAGAGCTTCGCTGGGCCCTGAGCTGATACATTGCTCTTTTGTGGTGTTCAGACCAGAAGTAGAGACCAGAGGTATTCTGGCTCATTAACTTCAAGTGAAAGCACCTTTTTTTGTTGGTGAATCTAGGTGGGGAAAGATTTGCTCAGGCTAATGAATAGAGTTGGACACCAAATGGCTATCTTCAGAGACGAGGTAAAAAAATGCCTTCTTGTCTTTCCTTGGTACCAGCTAGTTCAAACAGCATGCTGATTGACCAATATGTGTCCATGCTATGTCTATATATCATTATCACTGTAGTTGTGACATAGCATTGAATCATGAGTGAAATCCGCATGTAAAGATCCTATCTCGTCACAGATGTCCCGATGTCGTCGAATGTTGCAGGTATAATTAGGGCACACCTATTATTAACTGGGTAATCGACAGCACCATGAAAGCACCACCATCATGGTCATGAAGGCTGGGCGCCAAATGACCGAGTAGTCGGCGCGCCCTTAAGCCAAAATAATCAATCAATCAATCAATGGTCATGAAGGCAGCACCATGAATAATTAGCATGGCACCAATACATAATGTTTTTGTGACATCTTTTGGTTTTCCCTAAAGCGAAGGAACTGCTGAGTTAGCAAAGCTATACATATGATAGATGCTGTTGGTAGTGTTTGTCTCTGATCAACAGATATGCATCTACGATTTGCCTGCGAAATGGTGGCCCCTCCAGTCTCGTGGTGTCTGTAGCACCATATCCAAAACTGTGGTCTTTGTTGGTAGACACTGAAGACGGAAAGTTGACAAACCGTCAGGGTTATTTTCTGTGCAATTTGAATAGGGTACTGTCATATTTGCACGTATTGATGGTAACCACTTTTGTCGCACAACATGTGATTGGAGTCGTGATGCCGCTGAGCGGCGAACCAGCAGCGTTCGGGTGCGCGTGTGTCGCCAGACTGGAGCGGCGAACCAGCAGCGTTCGGTACTGATGGTGCGCGTGTGTCGCCAGACTGGGGTGGCGAACCAGCAGCGTTCGGTACTGATGGTGCGCGTGTGTCGCCAGACTGGAGCGGCGAACCAGCAGCGTTCGGTACTGATGGTGTGCGTGTGTCGCCAGACTGGGGTGGCGAACCAGCAGCGTTCGGTACTGATGGTGCGCGTGTGTCGCCAGACTGGAGCGGCGAACCAGCAGCGTTTGGTACTGATGGTGCGCGTGTGTCGCCAGACTGGGGTGGCGAACCAGCAGCGTTCGGTACTGATGGTGCGCGTGTGTCGCCAGACTGGAGCGGCGAACCAGCAGCGTTCGGTACTGATGGTGCGCGTGTGTCGCCAGACTGGGGTGGCGAACCAGCAGCGTTCGGTACTGATGGTGCGCGTGTGTCGCCAGACTGGAGCGGCGAACCAGCAGCGTTCGGTACTGATGGTGCGCGTGTGTCGCCAGACTGGAGCGAGGAGGCAGTGGTGAAGGCCGAGGTGCTGCGGCTCATCTACCAGGGCCGCTTCCTGCATAACAACGTGACGCTGGGCGCTCTGGGACTGCCGCTCGGCAAGACGACCGTCATGCACCTGGTGCCGCGGGAGACGCTACCCGAGCCCAACTCGCAAGGTGTGTCCGCTGACTGTGTTGGCCGTCGCTGGCGACTCGTCGGCTAGCCGTGGCTGCGACTGGCTGACGAGTCGCCGTGAGCCGTGGCCACAGCTGACTGACGGGTCGCCGTCAGCCATGGCTGCGACTGGCTGACGGATCGCCGTCAGCCGTGCCCGCGGCCGGCGATGGGTGGCCGTGAGCAGTGGTCGCGGCTGGCTGATGAGTCGCCATGAGCCGTGACCACGGCTGACGAGTCGCCGTCAGCCGTGGCCACAGCTGGCTGACGAATCGCCGTGGGCCGTGGCCACCGCTGACGAGTCGCCGTCAGCCGTGGCGATGATGTGGTGGTGCCATGCTGAGAATTTCATCGGACAAGTCGGCTATTCCGTCTTCTTTGACGGTCGGATAAATGCTGTGTCGCAGTTCGGCTGTGACAGATGACTGCTTGGGAAGGGCAGAGTCGATGTGAGTGCTTGTCTGGGTCCATAATGCTGTGGGTACGTTTCGTTATCGGCTTTCACTGCTGTTGCTATTTTACACGACAGACGTTTGGGTCATGAATTGCAGCTTTTTGATGGAAGCATAAGTTCGGGTGTTAGCTGTCACTGCCTTACTTTCATGGATAGTTAATGGTATTCTAGTTCCCCATTTCTCTTCCTTGCTCTGAAAACTGTCCTTGTATCTAAATTTATATAAGTCCGTGAAACTGGATTGCTGATTCCAGGTTTCCATCATGTCCTCTCGCAGCTCTGGTTCAATTTCACCTGTGCTGATATTTTGTGAGGTAACCCATGAACCATGAATGCTATAGCTTTGCAATTTGGAGTACCTGTCGACAATAATCATGAGTTCACGTCTAAAAAGTGAGTTCCAGTCTGAAGATACGGGAGCTGGAGCAGGTCACGACCTCATCTCAAGGTGGTTTTTAGATGCACATTAAACAATTTTCTGGAGCAAACCATGCAAGATCCAGTCAAAATCAAATATGAGTACATAAACAAAGGATGAAAATAAAGAAAAATGCAAAGGCACAGAATGTGACCTCAGGTCAGCTAAACAGTTTAAGTGAAGGGTTAAACTGGAACGTTGTGTTTTTGCGCATAACTTGTTAACATTCAATATGTTGATAACCCAATTTTTTTAGTGGAAGGTTACATCATCTAAAAGTGCCCCAGGTTTCAAGTCAATGTTGGGTTAGGTCACTGAGGTATATCCTTAAACATCCCAAGGACACATTCCAGGTCCTCCAGGAGGATAAAGTACGGACTATT